>BQNB010008173.1:0-90955 GCA_026074375.1 Tanacetum coccineum
GACCGCTTCTCTATCGTTTTTTTGTCTTCTTGTGTGTGTTTATTGCTTTACTTGTCATCAAAACCTTAGGTTAGATACACAAAACTGTGCCAGTCTCTCAGGCTGAAACCCCCCTTGCATTAGTTTTAGGTTTAACTTAGATAACTAAAATACTGCTTGAATTAGGAATTAACACTCTCGCTCTTAGTGATTGAAACCCTACTTACCAACGAAGCTACATATTGACCGGGTACACTGCCCGTTAAAGTGTTGTTTTTAGGTATAGTCGACATAAAATAAATAGTAAAACTTGATACATAAAATACCTACTCACAATGACAAATCAATTTTTTTGGCGCCGTTGTCGGGGAGTATGATTGTTTAATTTCTTGTTTTTATTGGTATTTTTAGTATAATTTTTTTAGTATAAATCTAGTTTTATTTTTCTACTGTCTGCTGTTATTCATTGAATACGGCGTATCTATTTTCTTTGAATACAACGTATTCAACGTTAAACATTGATACGTCGTATCCAATTTACTGAATACGACGTATCGACTCTTTGATACAACAATAGTTTTAGTTAGCTTTCTCGTTTAGTTTTCTAGAATAGTTTTACTCCGAATTATGTCTTTTTTTTCAGGTACCGTTTTCGGGGAGCCTCCTTACCCATTCAATTACCCTACAAAAAGGTTAACTATGGAAGAAATGTTGGCTAAATTTATTGATGAAGGTAGACGTGAACACGAGGAGATGGAGATATTCATTAAAGAATTTAGAACCACCAACGAGCTTTTGTTAAAAACACAAAGCAACTTATTGAGTGAGCTGAAAATCAAGGTAAATGAATTGTCAAAGGTTGTGAGTAATGTTTTGATTCCAAAAAACAAAGTCAAAGGAGTGACAACTAGGGGAGGAAAGATGACGTCTAAAGCCACCCGTAGTAAAGAATTAATGAAACTGGAATCAACAAGAATGAACCTCCCAGATTTGAACAAGATGTGCAAAAAAAGCCGCATGATGACGGTGTGAAAAATAAATCTTCGAGTATTCCGGAAAAAGCTACCCACCCATTGGTAAAACCATAATAGTCATATATCCCTTTCCCAAATCGAGTGAGAAAAGAAAAAGAAGAATCACTGCAATGAAATTTTTTGGAGAATCTGAAAAAACTCGATATTAATATTCCGTTTATCGAAGCCCTATTGCAAATACCAAAATACGCTAAATATCTGAAGAGTTTACTGACGAATAAATCCAAACTTGAAGAAGCTTGTACGGAGACAATGAACGAAAGGTGCTCAGCTGTCTTGCTCAACGAACTGCCATTAAAAGAAAAAGACCCTAGGAGTTTCACTATCCCTTGTCAAATATTGGAGAAACATATGGAAGCAGAAAACTTGACTGCAAGATCACTTATCTAGGTCTGAGAATCCGCATATGGAGGTGTTAATTGAGAGGGAAATTGCTGATAAATTCTACGACGAGCATTTATGGTGCTAAAATCCAAGTTTAATAACGATGAACCATGGTATGCGGATTTCGTTAATTATATTGTTGGAAAGGTTGTTCCCCAAAAATTGGACCTTTGAAAAAAGAAAGAGGTTTTTTTCTCGCAAGTCAAGACTTACTTCTGGGAGGAACCTTATGCATTTAAACTATGTGCGGTATAATATAATGAGAGATGTTGTGGCTGGATAGTGAAACCTCAAATTCTGGGCTTGTCATTAGGGGACAATGGTGGGCATCATAGTGCTAATGTTACCGCAAAGAAGGTTTATGATTCTGGATTTTATTGGCCTAGCATCTTTAAGGATGCTAATGAGTACGTAAGACGATGTGATGGATGTCAAAGATCATGAAACATATCTTCAAGGAACGAAATGCCTTAAAATAACATTCAGGTATGTGAAGTCTTTGATGTTTAGGGATTATATTTTATAGGACTATTTCCTCAATCTAGAGGTAATAAATACATATTAGTAGCTGTAGATTATGTGTCCAAATGGTTCGAAGCTCAAGCATTACCTACGAATGATGCGCGTGTTGTGGTTAAAATTTTAAGACAGTTATTCGCTAGGTTTGGAGTTCCTAAAGCTTTGATTAGTGATAGTATAGGTACTGAATCAAATGAATATCATATACACAAACATTAAACGCAGCAGAACAAGCACCTATCAACGGATCCATAGAGTCATATGATCAATTAAAGAAAAACAAGAAAAGTAATACCTGTTAGGAACACGAAAAGTGTCGGTCACTCCCATGTATATCGATAGATAGCTCGTTTAGTTATTTTTGGAACCTTAATAGGCTAAGTTAGTAAAAGCCCATGGAAAGCCCACCTAGGCCGGCCACATTAAGGGTATTTATACACCTCTCCATGCCTTGGAGAGGTGGTTGGTTGTTCATTTTTCACACATAATATTACAAGTTTACTTTCTCTCTCTAAGTGCTCATCCAACCCACTCTCTCTCTCTAGTTCTTTCATATAGTAAAGATTACTTGTATTCTACAATTGGTATCAAGATCCATGGAGTAGTGTGCTTAGTTATTGTGTTTGTTTTTGGTTCGTGAGTTTTCCTTTAAAAACGCATATTTTCTTTGATTTTTTCTTGTTTTCTAAGCGTATATTACACACCAAAAGATCATCTACATAGGTAGCTTTGATCTAGTATCTTTGGATATAGGTGTGTATGCTTAGATTTTTAGAAAAATCTCTTAGTTTTCTGTCTTTTGTGTTCATTAGCTTTATAAAGGTCAAAATCTTGATATTAAATTTTTCGGCTTAAAAACCTTAAAGTTGTCATTTTTCTTGTCCTTATAAGCTTAGTAACACTTTTGGTAAAAAAAAAATCGGAAACCAATCGTCAAAAACGTGTCTTTTTTAGTTTTGAAAAAGTGGGTTTCGAGTTTGAACCGATCTAGTTTTTTTTTGTGTAAACCAAACTAATTTTAGTGTGTAAACCGATCTAGTAGATTTCAGTTGGAACCGATCTAGTTGATTTTCAGTTGAAACCGAACTACTTGATTTTCAGTTGGAACCGATCTAGTTGATCTTTAGTTGGAACCGATCTAGTTTAGTTCAGTTGAAACCGATCTAGTTGATTTTTAGTTGGAACCGATCTAGTTGATTTTTAGTTGGAACCGATCTAGTTGATTTCAGTTGGAACCGATCTAGTTGATTTTAGTTGGAACCGATCTAGTTGACTGTAGTTGGAACCGATCTAATTGACTTTAGTTGGAACCGTTCTAATTAACTTTTAGTTGGAATCGATCTAGTTTAGTTCAGTTGAAACCGATCTAGTTGATTTTTAGTTGGAACTGATCTAGTTGATTTTCAGTTGGAACCGATCTAGTTGATTTTAGTTAGAACCGATCTAGTTGATTGTAGTTAGAACCGATCTAGTTGATTGTAGTTGGAACCGATCTAATTGACTTTAGTTGGAACCGTTCTAATTGACTTTTAGTTAGAACCGATCTAGTTGAAGTTTAATTGAAACTGAACCACTCAAATTTCAAAATTATACGGTTTATTTCTTTGACTTGTAAAATCCCGTTAAACATTAAATTGTTTTCCCGGTTTAGTCAAGAATTATAAAATCCCGTGTAGTTTCTTGAATTCAAACACTTAAAAGACAACTTAATCAAACACAATTTCTTTCTACCACCGATCGATCAATCAATAATCTTTTTTATACCACTTTATTAATGACGACTCTTGCTGATAAGTCGCTTCTCTCGGGTGGTGACAATAAACCACCGATGCTTGAAAAACACTTGTATGACTCGTGGAAAAGCAAAATGTAACTTTATATGATGAACAGATCTCATGGTAGAATGATTCTTGCTTTTGTTGAAAAAGGTCCACTTGTTTGGCCAACAATTACAGTGGATGGTGTAACCAGACCAAAGGGATATACTGAATTAACTCCCGCAGAAACCATTCAAGCTGATTGTGACATCAAAGCAATAAACATCATTCTACAAGGCCTTCCAACTGAAATTTATGCTCTTGTTAGTCAACATCGTGTAGCCAAGGATATTTGGGGGAAAATCAAACTGCTCATGCAAGGAACGTCGTTAACAAAGCAAGAACAAGAGTGTAAGTTATACGATGAATTTGATAAGTTTACATACAAGAAAGGAGAGTCGTTGCACGAGTACTACTTGAGATTCACTTTGCTACTCAATGATATGAATATTTACAAGATGCAACTAGAGCAATTTCAAGTCAATACCAAGTTTCTGAATGGAGCAAATTCGTTACTGAAGTTAAGTTGGTCAAATATTTGCATACTACTAATGTTGATCAGATTCATGCTCACTAGGGAAGACAACACATGACGACATGCAAATACGTTGATTGAAGCTTGAACGCAACTCCGTTCTCTGCTTTAGTTTCATTTATCCTAGATGGGACTCAGGTTTTATCAATCTCATTAGCACTCTTACCAGAACTCTCAACATCAACAATTTGTTTCACCATATCAATCTTCACAGTATGGATCACCTTTTGAATCTCAACAATATGCAGTCAATCAATCATCAACACCTCATTCAATCACTTATCCTCCCAACAATTATCAAACCATAGTTCACCATAACGTTTATTCTCCATCATCATCCATCCCTCAAATTAAATACTCTCCCTAGGTCATCCAATATAGGAATTTTCCAATTCGACTCAGGTCTAACTATTCCAGTTTTAAAGCACGGTGATGATCCAATTGATGCTATCAACTATGTGATGTCATTCTTGTCTGCTGTAGTCACTTTTCGCTATCCTACTACCAACAACCAGCTGAGAAACTCGTCAAACCCAAGACGACAAGCCACCATTAATGATGGAAGAGTAACTATACAACCAATTCAGGAGGAGGACAAATGTCTTATGACTCGATGGTACTACAAGAACTTTCACTCCACGAGCAAGTGGGAGTAACTCAGGGGAAATAGATGATTGTTTACGTTTACACATGCATAAGGGAAGACCATGTCCAAACAATGCACTAAACCAAGGAGGAAACAAGAAGACTCATGGTTTAAAGATAAAGTGTTGTTGGTTCAAGCTCAAGCAAGTGGACAAATTCTACATGAGGAGGAACTTGCATTTTTGGTAGATCCATGAAATCCAGAAGCTCAAGCCACTCAGACTGTCATCACTATATGCTGCATTATCCAAGCTGATGATCTGGATGCTATGACTTCTGACATATTGATGAACTCAACACTGCCAAAGTTGCTCTCATGGCAAATTTATCTCATTATGGTTCAGATGCTCTTGCTGAGGTACACAATCATGATAATGTGAATAATAATATGATTAATCAGCTGTACTTGCGATACCGTATTCTGAACAGTCATAATGTTGTGAAACCAATCAGTGACTAAAATAACCAGTGATAGTCAAGATCTTTCATTATTCTCAGTATATGATATAATCCATAACAGCCAGCCTGTTCAAGAAGTCTAACTCTTCTGCACTAACAGATGTACTGATATTATCTGTGAGTGAGACAACTGAAAACCCAAAGTTGCTAATGTACAGATAAATCCAGAAAATAAAAATGTCAATGATATGTTAAACTATGAGCTTGAAAGATATAAGGAAACAGTTAACGTGTTGAATGAGACAAAATTTTGATTTAAGGAGTAATGATAAGTTTCAGATTCAAGTGCACTGTCATGTTGAGATTGATCGTCTTAAAAAACTCTTTCTGGAACATTCAAAGAAAAAAGAATCTTTAATGGGAAACAGTTTCTTTTTCTCAAGTTGTTTTTAAGAAAAAAGAATTAGGAACATAGATAGTAGAGATTGCTTTAGAAAGAGAGGATTAAACAATTGATAATGTTGTTTTTAAATGAGATCACATTTTCCTGCACAAAACTGTTCTACATGTTGAAGAAACCTCAATTTTTTCTATGATCATACACTTACAAGCTCTGAGTTTTCAAACTCCTTTCTATCTGAAAGATAAGCTCAGCTAGTGAAAAACCAAAGCTATATGTTGGTGATATTATTAAGAAAACTAATCCCATTATGATTCCTGACTCTGAAGAGACCTTAATGCTTACTGAAGAGAGTCATTCAAAAATGCTTTTAAAACAAAAGGATCCTATAATGTTAGAAAAGAAAGTTAATATTACACCAGTCGATTATGCTTGTCTTAACCAACTTTCTCAAGATTTTGTGAAACAATTTGTTCCACAAACTGAATTATCTACTAAACAAGACTTTTGGTCTCAGAATTCTATGATTTCTAATGAACCCACTCTTTCTAGAAGACCCACTATAGTTGAGGTTCCAAAAGAACTTCCTAAAGTCAGCATGGTGAATACAAGTTTAAAGAAACTTGAGCACTATCTTGCTGTTCTTGAGTGGTTTGTCACAGAAAGAACTACACCACAGCTATCACTGAGGGCTCGTGGGGGTTCGAACATACAAAAGCTTGTTTTAGGGATGAAATAATTCCATTTGTAAAAGCTCTGAAGGACTTATTTAACACATTCAATCAATATTTGGTTGATGAACTTTTTGAAGTCCAAAATGTCTTTCATCAAATGGAACAGGCTGTGGAACAACATCGTTTAGAGTCAAAAACATTTGAAGTTAAAATGAATCAAGTTTTGAACGAAAATGAATGACTCTTGGAACAAGTCATTAACAAAGATATTGTGAACATAATTATGAATTCTTCTGTGGATAATGCTTCTGTGAATGTGCATGAATGTGAAAAGTGTCTCACACTTGAGACTGAGCTTCTCAACAAAAAGGATTTCATTTAAAAAGAAATTTATGATAAACTGTTCAAAAGCTTTACCACTTTTGAAAAACATTGCATCTCTTTAGAAGCTGATACTCAACTCAATAAGGAAATTTTTCAAAGGGACACTTCTGTTTCAAATCAAAGTGCTCTAAGTTTTGATCAATTATTTGAATTAAATGAATTGAAAGCTCAGTCCCAAGAGAAAGACACGGTCATAAAGAAGTTGTAAGAGAGAATTAAATCTCTAAGTGGAAAAATGAATGAGGATAAGATTAAAAAGGACTTAGAGAAGATTGAAACAATAAATATTGAATTGGATCATAGGGTGTCGAAGCTTATTGCTGAGAATGAGCATTTGATATAGACCTATAAACAACTTTATGATTCGATTAAACCAGCACGTATTCGATCAAAAGAACAATGTGATAGGTTACTTAACCAAGTCAATCTAAAGTCTATGGAAATCTTTGATTTAAATGCTAGCATTCAGGAAAAAGTTTTAGTAATTACAGCTCTTAAATATGAGTTAAGGAAACTTAAAGGAAAAGCTCTAGTTGATAATGCTGTTACAAAACACACTATTGATCCAGAGATACTTAAGATTGATGTGGATATTTGAACCCTAGATTGTTGAATAAATAGGTCAGTCACTCTGATTACCTTAAGACACTCAGGAAGAAGCTTGATTCTTTAGGGAAATTGTGGACAAGGAAATCACAAAATCCGCTAATGAATCCTTAGACTCTACTTGTAAGTATTCCAACAAATTCAGGAGTTTGGTTATTAATTGTTGGACAAACTTGCCCTAGCAATCAATAATCAGGTGATTAAAATTAGTGGTTGTGATCCCCAAAGAACAAGGACACAAGAGTTGATTCCACTGAGCCCGTCACATTCCTCAGGAATCACAAACACAAAAAATAGCTCTTCATCAACTTAGTTTCTAAACAAAACCTTGTTGTCTCTACAGAGTAAAAAACGTCTATTTGTGTTAGCGGTTCACAGCTTCAGGCAATACAAAGAAAGAATAAGATTCAGCGAACACAAGTAGTACTCAGTATAATTAAAGTAAAAAGGCCCACCCTAGGACAGTTAAATTTAGTTTAAAAAATAAGACAGTGTTGTTGAACCTAAAAGAACTGCATGTGCAGCATTCCAGGCTTAATGTGAATTCTCGAACCTTTATGGTGTTAAGGTGTAATGGTTGCTTGCTTTACTGATAACATGATTTGTGTTTTCTTGATTTTTTCAATTGATGTGAATGCTCGTACTAGAATTCTAAATCCTGTTTAGTAAAGTTCAAAGAGAAAGTTTGGGAAACCAACTGGTAAAGTGTTCTCAAATGATTGGATACACTTGGTGAACCTACTGGTCGGACCTTCTACTTTAGTAGGATATGCGGTGCCCTTTATAATATAATATTAACACAAATTACTGTAATGTGGCCCACTTAGGAAACCAACTACTCTAGAAAGTGATACTCCTAAGGCCTGTGGTAAACATTGGTTTTTCTCAGGAAACCTAAGAAATCTAAAACTAATGTTCCCGTTAGCAAACCTAAGAATATTAAATCTTTATCTGCTAAAAAAACGAACCCAGTAAATCTTGGGGATCCATAGTTTCCGATGTTCCATCTTTCTCTCTTGATGAATGCAGTTCGTCCAAATTGTTCTCTGGTATTTGGACTCTGGCTGCTCCAAGCATATGATCGGAGATCGCTCTCAGCTCACCAATTTTGTCAATAAATTTTTGGGTACTGTCAAATTCGGAAATGATCAAGTGGCAAAGATATTGGGATATGGTGATTATCAGATTAGGAATGTTACGATTTTAAGGGTTTACTACGTAGAAGGACTTGGGCACAACTTATTCTCCGTTGGGCAATTCTGTGATTCAAACCTTGAAGTTTCTTTTTGTCAACACACCTGCTTCATTCGTAATCTAGAAGGTGTTGATCTATTGACTGGATCTCAAGGCAATAATCTGTATACTCTGTCTCTTGGAGATATGATGTCATCCTCTCCTATATGTCTCTTGTCAAAAGCCTCAAAGACTAAGTCCTGGCTATGGCACCGACGTCTATCTCATATGAACTTTGGTGCAATCAACCATTTAGCTAGACACGGTCTTGTTCGAGGTCTCCCTAAGTTAATATTTGAAAAGGACCATCTGTGTTTTGCTTGTGCAATGGGCAAAAGAAAGAAGAAACCCCATAAACCTAAATCTGAAGACACCAACCAAGAAAAACTCTATCTCTTGCACATGGATCTTTGTGGACCAATGCGTGTCGCAAGTGTTAATGGAAAGAAGTACATCCTCGTCATTGTTGATGATTACTCTTGATTTACATGGGTAAAGTGCTTAAGGTCAAAACATGAAGCTCCAGATTTCATAATCAAGTTTCTCAAGATGATCCAAGTGCGACTTAAAGTACCTGTCTGAAGAATCAAAACATATAATGGAACTGAATTTGTTAATCAGACTTTGCGTGAATACTATGAGAAGGTTGGCATTTCTCATGAAACATCTGTAGCTCGCTCTCCACGGAAAAATGGTGTCGTTAAAAGAAGTAATCGTACACTAATTGAAGCTGTCTGCATAATGTTGATTTATGCAAAAGCTCCGTTATTCTTATGGGAAGAAGCAGTTGCTACCGCATGTTACACCCAAAATTGTTCCATCATACGTCTTCGTCACGGTAAAACTCCATATGAGCTTTTACATGACAAACTTCATGACTTATCATTTTTCCATGTATTTGGTGCACTCTGCTATCTGACGAATGATAGTGAGAACTTGGGTAAGTTACAACCGAAAGCTGATATTGGTATTTTCATTGGCTATGCACCCACAAAGAAAGCATTTTAAATTTACAACTGATGTACCAGACGAATCATTAAAATAATCTATGTAGATTTTGATAAGCTGACTGCGATGGCTTCTGAACACACTGCTGTTTCAGGACCGCACTTCATGAAATGACTTCTGCAACAATTAGTTCAAGACTCGTGCCAAACCCTCCTCCTTCAACAACGTTTGTACCACCTTCAAGAACTGATTAGGATATTTTGTTTCAACCGTTGTTTGATGAATTACTCACTCCTCCATCAAGTGTTGATTGCCCAGCCCCTGAAGTCATTGCTCCAATTATTGAAGTAGTAGCTTTTTTCTTTTTGGGGAAAACCTCTTCATCAAACCGGTTCACCTTTCCTCAAAAACTGTTAATCCAAGAAGCTACCTTCACCTAGTAATCCAAACAACACCTGAAATCAATCTCTTGTCTTCCCGATGATGTTGAGAAGACAAGCATGACTTTGATGTTGCCACACATGAATATCGATCGTTTTTGGTATTCCATTCTAGAAAACCCATTCTGAAGCTCTTCTTCTTCGGATATTATTCCTTCTGTTGTTGCATACCGCTACTCCTTACTTCAGAACACGTGACACATGGACCATGATATCCTTTAGATAACAACACGGTGAACTGAAAGACTGTTTTCCTAAGACTCCAACCCATGAACAGCCTTATTTTGTTACTATGATGCTTTTTCTCTTCATCGGTTGAAAACCTAAGACTATAACGACGCATTAACTCACTTCATGTTGGATTAAAGCAATGCAAGAGGAGTTGAATGAATTTGAACGTCTTAAAGTCTGGGAACTCATTCCTTATCCAGATAAAGTAATGGTCATTACTTTAAAATGGATTTATTAGGTAAAACTTGATGAAATGGAAGGAATTCTGAAAAACAAGGCTCGCTTGGTTGCTCATGGTTACCGTTAAGAAGAGGGAATTGATTTGGAATCCTTTGCTCCAGTGGCTGGACTTGATGCTATTTGAATTTTCATTGCATATGCTGCTCACATGAATATGATGTCTACCAAGGATATTAAGTCGGAATGCATGAAATGGCATTTGCGCGATGAGTTTATGTCAGCTAACCGAACGGGTTTGTAGTTAAAGACAATCCGAATAATTGTGTATAAAACTTAATAGGCTCTCTATGGGTTGAAACAGCTCCTCGCGCGTGGTTCGATCTATTGTCGATAGTTTTTCTACTCTTCAGATAATTTCTCTAAAAGGAACGTAGATCCCACGTTGTTCATCAGAAGACAAGGCAAATATATTCTCTTGGTACAAATCTATGTTGATATAATCTTTGCGTCTACTACACCTGAACTATGCGACCAATTTTATAATGTGTTTAAAGTTTAAGATGACGATGATGGGCAAAATATCATTTTTTCTAGGACTACAGATTTCACAAAGTCCTAGAGGCATCTTTTTAAACAGTTAAGAATATGCTCTAGAATCCAATTGAGATAAATATGGTTTATTGGATTCAGCGACCCGTAGAGGATCCTCCCATGGTGGAGAAATCAAACTGGTGAAGATCCACAAAAGGGAAAGCCGTTGACCCTACACGCGATCATGGGACTGGTTGGACCCTATGTATCTTACAGCCAGTAGACCAGACCTAAACATTTGTCTGTCTGCATATGTGCCGGTATAGGCCATAAGCCCTATCGGAAAAGAATCTTTAAATACTACGAGGAACTGTTATAGGGGACTCTGGGATATTAATGGATCCTTCTATTGCTCTAACATCTTATGCAGACGCTGATCACGCGGGTTGCCAAGATACTAGATGAAGTACATCTGGAAGTATGCAATTGTTGGGAGACAGACTTGTTAGCTGGTCATCAAAAAGGCAGAAAAGCGTTACGATATCCAATACGGAATCTGAATATATTGCCTTGTCTGGCTATTGTGCTCAAGTCCTTTGGATGAGATCACAGCTTACGGGCTATGGCCTTGGACTTCAATAAAATTCCCAAGTATGTGTTAACAAAAGCGCTATTGCCTTATTTTTTACTGCACAATGTTCAAACATTCTCGATCAAGCATATCGAATCAGATTCCACTGCATCAAAGAGCAAGTAGAGAAGGAGTAGTAGAGTTTTTCTTTGTCATCACAGAGTATCAACTAGTGGACATTTCACTAAAGGCCCTATGCCGAGTAAATAATTGATTTTCTGATCAACAAGTGAGAATTGCAAATAGTTTTACGCTGGTACACTGAAACTGTTGCATAGGAAGATGAAGGATTAGTGTGTACTATTTGATATCCTGTGTATCATATGTATATATTCAAAACCAGAAAAACCAAAAAGATTTTTCATTTTCAAAAACCTTTTATAAAACAAAATACAAAATATAAAATATTTAAACAAGAAAAAAATTAAAAAAAAGAGAAAGAGTATAAAAAGATGGGAAATAATGGCATGTCTACTTAAAAATCGATCAATTTTACGGTCTTAGAAATTGCCATTCAATAATGATATCGAGGCTTGTAAATGAAGTTCGAGCAAATGTTCCAAATGTTGTCAAAACATGCCCAAATGGCTTGCTATTATTTTAGTAGCAAACCCGGTCTCATCTTAAAGATGTATTTCAAAAAGAAAACTTGACCTCTCAACGGGGATTTATTCTAGGGCATGGTCTACTTAATGACCATACAAAGGATTGTGTTTACCTTGCAACACAACCCGTGCTTCCTATATATCTATGAGTGTACGCATTAGTGTACTTATGTGTCAAAATAAGAGAAATCTTATTATTATTGGTAAAAAGTTGTCTTCACAAAATCACAAAAAGATTTTTCAAAAATAATTCGACTACTCAAACAATGAGTATAGCTCTTTAAATAAAAAACGGGTCATTATTTGAGGGGGAGCAATTTTCATCAAATAATCTTTTAAAATGGTCTTTCAAATTAAGTCACGAAATAAATGAATAATGTTTTTAATAATGACGGATCACAATTTAAGGGGAGTTAATGGATTTTAACTACACAGGCTTTAGATGTTATTTGTTTCAAACTTTTAGGGTTATTTGAAAATATGAGGACCTAGTGAGTATAGGCTTTAAACGAATTCGGTTCAATATTGCCAAAAACCCTCATAGTTGTAAAAAGGTTTGGATTGTTTGGTATTAATCAACTAGTTTATAGCCTATGAAGTTGATTCTCACGTGTAGGTCTAGCTTAGTTTACCTCAAACTCGATATTCAAGTATGTGTGCAATACAAGGTTTTGTTGATTCCGAGGTGTCAAACCAGCAGGGAAGAAGGAGTAGATGTATACTTGATAGAGTCCATGGCCTTCTTTTGAAGTCACTTCTATAAATTTTTGGCCTTTATTTGTTCTTTCCGGGTGCACTATTTTCAATAACCTGGTGGGAAGAGCATTTCTCTTATTAGTCAATATGCATCATTTGAGTCCTAGGGGGAAGTGTGGGAGTATTAATATTTAAAACATGAGAAGAATTTTGTTCTGATTCAATTAATGTTTTACCCGACCGGTCAATCTCTAAGCTTATTCTTAAAATGAGTAGAAATATTTGATAAAAGAGGTACACATAGGGATTTAATTGTCTACATCCGGGACTTAGTTAACTTTGGTGTTTCAATTTATATCATAACTATCCTGAAGAGAGAAATGCGCTCATCCGAGACTTAATTGACTTTGGTGTTGCGGTATCAAATTCTTGAAAGGGTTAAGTGTGTACTTCGGATATCCGGGCTTTTACATCATGACTGCTTGATGTTGCTGCGAGAAATTTCTGATTCTACTCATGAAAGGGATTGCCTGGTTTAGGGGAAGCTAAGACAACATAACAACCGACATCACAACCACACAAGCTCAAGTTACATATGTATTTGTAAACTGTTTCATACTTGAAGTTTGAAGCAAAGACCTTTCGTAACTTGGAAAGAAAGTTGAAGCAATGCCGAAAGTGCTTGGACAGAGAAAGATCAGATTGACAACTTCTTGAAAGAAAGAAGAAAATAAAGTTAATGAGGAGCTTAGAAAAAGTTTGTTGGTGGAGTTGTACGAAGGAGACCCCCCCCATACGGGCTGCTACAATGAACCATATGATTCTATCATATGATGTTCTCATCATTCAGGTCAAACCTCGTACATAATAATCTTGTGAATATATAAATGTGTACTGTAGACTTAAAAATTAGGCATATATAGTGTTTGAGTATGAATTTTCAAGAATTTCTTACTAAATTCAAAAAATTTCAAATTAACATACTCAAACACCATATAATTCCCTCATAATTTGAGGGGAGCATTAAAATGTTCCTTATATATATATTGTGTAACATTTTGTCCCCGAACGTTTAATCAATTGATATCTAAAATATCAAGGGATTAACATTTTGGATAAGGGGAGAAAATGTAATTAAACTGCATCTAATTTGAATTGAAATATGATCATATAAAATGGACTCAATGCACTCCACACTTAGCATGTACTACGATTACGATGCACATGTTAAGGGGGAGCTTTTAGTGATTATGAAAAAATCTAATCTTTTGATATTTATATCAAACACTTTGATTGAAAATTTTAATGTTTTTTGTTTTGATTGTAATGGAATACCTAAAAGACCGACCATGAACTTAAATTTATGGAGTTATAAGGTGGTTAGGCATAGGTATTCATATCCTATGATCCAGCCAGAACCGGAAGGATCTACTCAGGGATATCCACTAGATAGTGTAGAAGTCCTTAGGTATGATACAAAATGAGAAAAAGTAAGAATCGAGAATAATGCCGACTGAGATGGAGCTAGCACTGGAATAAACCCAACAAGGTGTTAGTTATGAAGTCTCGGTAAGCATTAAAGCTGTTGAAGAATGAAAAAGAAATGTAAGGATAAAGGGTGAAAAGAAAGAAGCCCTCCATACACTTAGGCAGAAACCGGGTCAATACATAAACTGTCAGAAACACTAAGTTGTTGTCTGACATTGAAGATAGTCATAGACCCAGTGACGCTATGCACAACCCTACCTAGCCATTCAAGGTCTCTCAACAGAATCTTGGTTCATTTCTCGTGGAGATTACACACATTTCTATCGACTTTCTCACTCCGAGTTAGTTGATATTGAAAAGGTGGCAGTCTGCTCCAGCCTCCAATCACTAAAACCAAAGTGCACTATTGAGTCTAGAGCCAAAAGAGATCATCCATAAATCTTATTAGGACACCTGTCAAAATTATGCTTGCTAAGTCACAACAATGTGATTTACAAAGATATTATATTAAAGTCTACGCATTTCCTTGTGATTTTGCCAGAACATCCGGTGATTATTACTCACAGTGTAGATGGTAATCCTGCTTTTAAGCCAACATCAAACAAGCTCATGGTAGCTGACTTGTGGCGTTTCTAATGCATCAAATTGTGGACAACTGGAAAGAATGATGTGCAATTCTATAAGAATTCCAACTTGTTCTAGGTTATGAATTGACGATGATGATAATTTTGAAATGTTAACATCTCGATGTGTCACAAAACACTTTTAGCAAGTGACACGTCGATTGATTTTTCAAATCAATTTTCCTATTCAATCGGTGAGATAGTAACTCACTGGTTCACTCTTATCGTGATGTCTGCTTTGAGATGTTCTGGTAATGAGAATATGCTGAGTTTGATGAATCTAATGCATATGTGTTAGAAAGATTCTATACTTCAGCTGGAAATCCTGTCAAGAAGATTCTTCTCAAATTGAATCTACTTGATCACATGTCGATTCCGCTCGATTCGAAGGTTTCTCTAAGCAAACACGGGCGAATAACAAAGCCAAGTTGGCCCTGCTTTATTGCTACTATTTTAATGCAGGATACTTAAAGATGGAGGTGAAGGTACCTGGTTCTAGTTATCTCACAGATTCATGGCCACTTGCTCATACCCGACCGACAAATATAAAGAGATTATGAAAGCTCAAGTACATGTTTTAAGACTTTGTACTCTGATTACAGTACGTATTTCTTGATGTAAAAGTGGCGATGTATTTAAAAGTCAATTTTATTAAAGAAGTTTTTGTCACTCTGATACCGAACGTCTTTCTCGAAGTGACGAAGTGTTATAGTTAAAGAACCTCAAGAAAGATGCAATATTAAAGCTTTTCAAGATAACATATCAAGAAAGGTATGAGCATGTCGGTCTAGAATTCACAAGTTCACAAGATGGCGAATCGAGATTATGCTTGGTTGATAAACTCAAGGTGTTCAAGAACACATTTTCACATTTAAGTCAAGATAAAGGAACAAGCTCAAGCATAGAGTCAATGATCACTACATCAAATCACAAGTTAATGATAGAAGTTAAAGACTACGAGCTCAAGACTAAAGATAAAGCATAGTATGTTAGGTTTAAGTTTTTGTAAAATGGAGTGACCTCCCTTAGGGGGAGATTGTTAGGAACATGAAAGTGTCGGTCACTTCCATATATAATTGTAGTTAGCTCGTTAAGTTAATTTTTGGAAACTTACTAGGCTAGTTAGCTAAAGCCCATGGACAAACCCATGAAGGCCCAAGCCCATGTCCACATGTAAGTATTTATACACCTCTCCATGCCTTGGAGAGGTGGTTGGTTGTTCATTTTTCACACACTTATGCATTTCATTTCTATGTTAACTTTCTCTCTCTAAGTGTTCATCCAACCTACTCTCTCTATAATCACCTCTCTTTCCCTCTCATCTAGTATGTTATAAGATTAGTCTTCAGATTTAACAGTTATGCATGTTTCTTCTTATACTTGAGCTATATACCAAGGGAGAAGTACTAGTTTCTTTTATTGTTTTCTTATCCCTTTATTCGTTTTTCGGGTACCTTTATAGACTATAGAACATTGGGGACAATGTTCAACTTAAGTGTAGGGGGAAATAAGCCTTAGAAACTATTCTTTCATTTGCCATTTGCTTTGTCCTTAAAATGATGGGTAATATATCGAAACATAGCATAAGAGGTGATTTTGACCCAAATTTAAATTTTTTTATGACACATACCGACGAAAACCAAGTATTAAGAGCGTCTCATGGATAGGAATTTATATTACTAGCACAAAAACCCTCAAATTCCACCCCCAAAATGTGAGGTTCGCCCTTAGATGTTATACCTTTAGCTTGTTCGAGTTAAGGAGTGAGCAATCATGTGTGTCTATTCCGTCGTTACGGATGTGTATGCGTGGTTTTGTCGCCTTTTCTGGAACATTGGTATTGGTTACTTTAGGATTATGAGAGTGTACCGGTAGTATATTAAATTCTAGAACTTGTTTTTGTGATGCATCCCGAGACCGCATAGTAAGTGTTAGGATTTGCTTGATAAGAGGCATTAGGATTAACCCATGTTTTAAACCTGTAATTGTTATGATGGTCACACCGATCATCTAACTATCCCACACCCTTTCCATACACTCATTTTTAGTGCAGGATACCCCTAGTACAACCCTTTGAGCATATCCTTTTTCACGGTTCTCGTAATTTTCTATTTAAGCTGGACTATTAATGAAGAACATTGTTCACCCTTACACCAATCGTTACACCCAAATCGCCTTAGCCTACCTTGTATGTACTCACTTTTAGTACATCATTGTGTTTAACCCAAGTTAATTATTGAGTACACGGTTGCTAAGTCCTTATCCTTGTAAATACTGTTTTGGGACGATTGGGATTCATGGTAGTATTTATTTCACGAAAGAATAGGAAGATAAAGTTAAGTCAATACCCCATCGTTTGTGTTGATCCCAACTTAAGATCGATTCTTAGTTATAAGGTTATGTTACTTTGGATATGAATCCAAAACAATATGATAGAAAAACTTTATGTATACTAAAGATGGTATGCTGAAATCTACTCTTTAATACTTAGAAGATTATCAATAAAACGTAATCTGTGATGAACAATGATATTACTAAAAAAGCTCTTTATTATTATCAATATTACGAGTACTTTGTGTTTGATAAGTACTAGGGTTACAACCTTTGAAGCTTATATCAAATAATGTATATAAATTGAGAGAGATGTGTACTACATCCTTAAGGTTTCTTTTATACACCAAGGAGCGCTAATGGGCTTACAAAGCATTTTCTACTCTACTTATCTTTTTCCTAAATATATCTACATACATATCTTTTAGCAGTAATAAAACAGACTAACAGTATAACAACATAAACACTTCTAGCTAGTAGTATACATTTTGTACTAACCAGTACTAATGTTTCCTTGCTGTAGTAATAACTTCTGGAACTTTTCTCATTCTGTAGCAGCAGCAGTAACTCCAACCAGTAGTTGTAACTTGAATAACAGCAGTAGTAACAATCATAACTAGCAGCATTAACTTCAACAGCACTAAGAAGCCTTTTATTCCCAACAATCCTCCCCTAAATTTATGATTTATCTCCAAATCTTCAAGTTTCTTGAATTAAACCTTGTTCTCTAAGAGGATCTTCCTAAACCTTATCTTCTTGGTATTTCAGCCTGCATGTAATAATCTTCCTATAGAAGTTCTCTGGACATCTCTTTATTTGGTCCACCAAGCGCTTTGTACCTAACATCAATGTAAGAGTTCCTCTTGACACATGGAACTCTTCTCTACTAGCATGTAGTGTTATTCCCTTCTTTGTAGACACACTGATGTACTCTTACATGATCATATAGCCTCCAAGTTAGATCATGCATATGCTTTTAAAGCTTCCATAACTCATCATCTGTATCTGGTTCAAATAATCTCTTCAACTCAACCCATATCTCCCTTTCTTTGTCTTATGTTGGTTCTGTTGAATTAAACTTCTCTTTAACCAGACTCCATAGCATCACTAAGTCATCCATGTTAAAGGCTTTCAACATATCATCAAAGAAGTGATGTACCTCAGTATGATTTCCAACTATGGTGATCTTCCAGTACTTCTAGTTGCATTCAGTGTAAATTTTCCCAGTCATTATTGGATACTTATTTGTAAGGCTTCAACATTCTATCCCTTGCTCGGGAGGAACTATTATCATCATTTGTTTTAGCTTTCTTGTGACAGTTCTTCTGCTTCTTTAACTATGGTTTTTCAGATAGGTTCTGAGCTTTCACCAGTCTTTTTCCTCTTAGAACTTTCTTGATCAAGTTCTTCTTCTGCATCCCTTTTTGAACTTCCAGCTGCTAACTCAGGAACTGCTCTGTCAACTTCACTCTTTATTATTTCACTGCCTTTCACCAACTATGCTTCCATGTCTACAAATATGTTTACTCTTTTCATTTCTTTCTAAAACAACATCTGGATTTCTTCAAAACTTATGTTCTTCAATTGAATGTTCTTGTATCCAACCTTGTATCTTTAATATGAATTAGAACATTAGGTTTCTCTTTTGAGTTTTAGTTGGTGGTTTTCCTCTTTGCTTTTCTGCTCTAAGTCTTGCAAAATGTTTCTTTCTTTCATTCATGAGTTCCACAAAATATACTTTGACCTTTCTTCATTGGATGTCTCTCCGTGCGTATGGCCTGTTATTTTTGCCAGCTAAACTCGTAGTTGCATCCATCATAGCTTAAAACATCTTCACAATTCAGCAATGTTTGCAGCTTTATTAGATTCTACTTCTCTTTCTTTCTTTAAGCCTGGATTCTTCAATCGTCCCTCTGCTTGAAGTCTCTGAGCTACATCAGCATCATATTCAATTTGATCTTTCTTCTTCTTTGGTTTTTTAGGTTCAACCATCTTTGCCTTTCCCTTGTCTTTTGGATCAATTTGTGGAGGAGGTACTCTTACTCTTGTTCCAGACTCACTAGGCTCTTGCATAGTTACTCCTTTAGCCTTTGATTCTCAACTCTTCATCTTCATAAGGGTTTGAGCAATCTGTGAGGTCTTCATCTTCAATAGGATTGGTTGTTGTTGTTGTTGTTGGAGGAGGAGACGGGGCTCAGTGCAGTAATAACAGATACTCCAGCAGTAGTAAGTGGGCACTGGCAGTAATAAAAGGTTTAGCAGTAGTTGTATATTATTATGGCTAATAGTAATTGATATACTAGCAGTATTAACTCCAATACCATGACCATACCTACCTGAGTCTCTGTAAATCTCTTGAAACTATGAAATCCCTTCATCTTGAGCAATTTCATTCCTCCCTTGTTTGGATGAATCCTCCTGATCACCCAAACTCTTTTCTACAAAAGACTATATCCCGACCTTGAATAATCTCATCTTGAGTTGTGGAGTTCTTGACTTCTTCTTACTTTCTAGCTTCTTAACTCTTTTCTTCAACTTTTGAATTTCCAAAGCTTGAGCATTCTTTACATTCTCCAAGTCAAGAACCCTGTCAGACAGTTTTGTACACATATCCATCAATTCCTTAAGTTCAATTCTTTCCTCATCAGTTCCATGTGTGTTAACTCCTGGGAGAGGTAAATCATAGGAAGGTATAGATACCCTCTCAGACCTAGTCTGAGCAATGGTATCTCCCATGGCTTCTTAGCACATGGGACTACCACCTGAACCAATTCCCTAAGGAAAAGGATCATTAGGTATTGTCATGGATTAGGTCCTATTTATGTTACCACTGCCTCGCTCTGCATCTAAGCTAGTAGCAGTAGTGGCAACCCTTTCCACATTGTCTTACCTCT
This sequence comes from Tanacetum coccineum, assembly GCA_026074375.1. Lineage (NCBI taxonomy): Eukaryota > Viridiplantae > Streptophyta > Magnoliopsida > Asterales > Asteraceae > Tanacetum > Tanacetum coccineum. The sequence goes on from BQNB010008173.1 coordinate 20,208, forward strand.
CCTCATGGACAGTCTCATTTGCTACAAGGGTAGTAGGTCCACTAGACTGAGATATCTTAGTGGCTTTTCTTTTGGTTTTCCTATGTTTTTTGGTCTTTTTGGGTTGAGATGATGATGCAACAATAGGGATTGGTTCTACATGAGATGGTGAAGCAGTAGTAGGTATGTGTTGGGGTTCAGTGGGTTGTCCTGAACCTTTACCCTCCACTACTTGTGGTGCCAATATAGATGGAAATAGTGGTGTAACAGTCCCTGAAAAATCTTTTCCTTTCCTTCTCATATTTGCAAAAACCTTTTTAGTATGAGAAGGTGTATCATATTCATCATTAAAAAGTGCTATAAGATTTTCAATTTGATTGTTCAAAAACAGTTGTAAAAACTTTGGATACATTAAAAACGTTTTAGAATTAGGATCCAAGTTTCTCAACATACCATCAAAAATCAATTTAGAAAATTTAAACTTTTGTTTCTTAGCCAAACATATAGCTGCTGATGCTATATTAGTACCAATTTCATTCCAAGCAGTTGATTTAGAACTTAAACATTATAAGATGGTATGAATGAGATACTTCTATTGAGGGGAAACGAAAGATTTATAAAAAGTAAGTTTATCAAAAAGCTTTTCATACCCCCATCAATTGAAGGTTTTCAAAAATCTCAATGCTTGTAAGACAAGTAATACCATCCTCATCATTAAAGTGAAGATCTCTCCTCACAGATGATTCTGTTATTACTATTGTCTTGCCATCAACTTTGGCACGTATTTGTGTTTCATTATTGATTGTTTTGGTCTTTGCAGTAGACCAAAACTGCTCAATATAGGACACATAGACAGTTGGACTTAGAGTTAATGCATACCTGATAGGACTAGCATTAAGAAAATCAACTATCTCTGCAAAATCAGTATTATCTTCTAATTTTTCCAAGTATGCCACCATATTATGAGAATCAGCAAAAGTTAAGTCCGTCATTGATGAGAATTATGAATGTCGATGATGGATTCGAGTTAGGGTTTGTAAAATTGAGATCGTAAGAGTGTTTAAGAGTGATTACTTTGTAAACGAAAACATTTTTATAGGGAATTAAGCAAACCCATACGTGAAGTAACCAACAAATTTACGAAAGACACCCTCAGCAGTTGTATCCCCAACGGTAACGTAGCAGCATTAACTTTTTGCCTAGCAGCATTAAGTCATGCCAGCGGCACTAACCCTTGAGTTACCAGTAGAAACCCCAATTTCATCCAAATAATGTTTCCAACCTATTCTAATCATCAATCTACCCAAACAACACTTCAGAGATTAAGCATTCCAATGCTAGCAGTCAAAAATTGAAAACCACTAACATCAAATACTTTTGTGAGCAAGTCTGCAACATTATGATCAATGTAAATCTTAATCACTTGAATTAATCTCTTCTCATATGAATCCCTGATGAGGTGATGTCTAATCTCAATGTGCTTAGTCTTTGAGTGAAACACTGGATTCTTAACTATGCAGATGATACTTTCATTGTCAATGAAAATCTTGGTATTCATGAAGTTGTATCCATAATCTAGCAATTGATATTGGATCCATAACACCTGTCCACAGCAATTTACTGCAGCTACATACTCTGCTTCAGTAGTAGAGTTGGCAACTATAGTTTGCTTCTTGCATTGCCATGAAATCAATCTTTCCCCAAGAAATTGACAACCTCCTGTTGTGGATTTTCTATCTAAACTTGTACCAACATAGTCACTGTCAGAATAAGCTTCCAAGTCAAATAGGGAGTCCTTAGGATACCAAAGGCCCAATTTAGGTTGACCTTTTAAGTATCTAAAGATTTTTTTCACAGCATAAAGATGTGAAACTTTAGGTGTGACTTGAAATCTTGCACAAGCACATACAACAAACATTATATCAGGCCTAGAAGCTGTTAGATACATCAATGATCCAATCATTGATCTATATAAGTGAGCATCAACATCTTCAGCTTCTGCATTCTTGAGTAATGGCTTTGAAGTCTCTATGGGTGTATTTGCTGTTCTCACATTTAAAAAACCAAACTTCTTTAGGATTTCATCCACATACTTATCTTGGCTAATAAAAATCTCATCTTCTTTTTGCATCACCTGCAATCCTAAGAAGAAAGCAAGCTTACCTATAGAACTCATCTAGAACTTCTTGTGCATCAATTTCTCAAACTCAGTGCATAACTCCTCCTTAGTAGATCTAAAAATGATATCATCTACATGTACTTGAACTAGTAGAATATCACCTTTGACCTTTTTAATGAACAAAGTCTTGTCTATTGTCCCCCTCTAAAATCCATTTTCCAATAAATAGGTAGACAAAGTCTCATACCAGGCTCTAGGAGCTCTGATACCACTTGTTGATCCCACTTGAATAGATCTTGCTTAGCTTGTAAAAGCCTTAGTTGTATTGAATATATCCAAGACAACTTATGGTAGAAACTTTATTTGAATATACCAAAGACTATGCGGAATCTAGTTTATGATACTAAAAAGAATAATCATTAAAATAGTAAATATTAAATACACACAGAGATAACCAAACTTTTCAGCCTCAATATAAAAACGAACACTCTTGATAGTGTTATGGTTATACAAAACCTTGAAGCTATAAACTATGAATTTTGTGAATGAGATATATAAACTACATGCCCTAGGGTCTCCTTTTATACACCAAGGAACCCTAATGGGCTTACAACACGTTTTCTACTCATACATATCTTTTCCTAAAATATCTCATTCCTATCACATAAGCAGTACTAACATAACTAACGGTACTAACATTACTAACTTATAACTCCAGCAGCAGTAATAATCATAACTAGCAGCATTAACTTCAACAGTAGTAAGAAGCCTTTTAATCCCAACAATTATAAATCATTGTATCTTTGGTTTACTCTTTCCCATCTCTACTTATTTACATATTTCATTTTACTTATTGCATTGCTATCATATACATATGTGTATATCTCTTGAATTCACGTAAGTAGACAATCTAAGTTTTATATTTTAAACGGTAAAAACTATCCAACCCCCTTCTAGTTTCCACAATTGGTATCAGGAGCCAAGGTCACCCAAGATCTTTAATGTATATTGTACATTAAAGCTTGAATCGATCTATGGATTCCGAAAAATATCTAGAAGGGCAATCTATGCAAAGACCACCACTTTTCGAAAGCGATAGTTTTATATATTGGAAAAATAGATTTGAAACTTATGTAAAATAAAAAGATATAGATCTTTGGCGTATTATCATTAATGGTGATTTTCCACAGATTGCTAAAAACGCAACTACTCAAGTTTTAGAAGTAGTCCTTTTTGAAAAACAAGAAGATGACTTTAAAAGAAAATTTACTAAAACTAACAAGGCTAAAATGGTTTTTTATAATACTTTACCTAAAAAAGAATATGAAAGAATTTTTATATGTAAAACGGCTAAAGAAATTTGGCAATCGCTGTTAATCACACATAAGGTAATAGCCAAGTCAAGGATAATAAAACTAAACTTCTTGTTCAACATTATGAACAATTTACCATCCTTAAAGAAGAATCTATTTATAGCGGTTTTGCTAGATTTAACACTATTATTAATAGTCTTAAAGGACTCGATGAAGGTTTTTCTAGCAAGAACTATGTTATGAAGTTTCTTAGGGCTTTACATCTAAAATGGAGAGCAAAGGTCACTGCGATTGAATAATCAAAAGATTTGTCATCACTAGCTCTATACGAGCTTATTGGTATTCTCAAAGTACATGAAGTAATCATGGAAAAGGATTTTCAAATTTGCAAAGGGAAAAAGGAAAGGGTCAAGTCCATTGCCTTAAAATCTAAGAAAGAGTATAGTGATGATGAAACTTCGAGATTCGGAAGTGATGACGAAGAATATGCTATGGCCATAAGGAACTTTAAAAAGTTCTTTAGAAGAAAGGGTAGATTTGTTCGACAACCACGAGAGGAGAAGAAATCATTCCGGCAAAGGGATGACAAGAAAAGCAAGAGTAATAGGAAATGCTTTAGATGCGGTGATCCGAATCATCTCATTGGCCAATGTTTAAAGCCTCCGCGGAACAAGGAACAAAAAAACATTTGTTGGTGGTTTTTGGAGTGATAGCGAAAATGAGGCTGAGGACAAAACGAATGAAGAAACTTGTCTCATGACTCAATCGTCAAATGAGGTAACTCTTGACTCTTCTCATTTTAGTGATAATGCTTCTTCTTTATATGACGATAGTATGCAAATTGAGTAATTTATGTGAGATTAGCTTAAAAATCATCAACAAAAATAAAATTTTGAAAACTAAAAGAGAGCTTTTAGAAAAAGAAATTTTAGAGTTAAATGAGAAACTTAAGAGAAACAAAGATGTTGACATTGAATGTGAGTCGTGTCAACAACTTTGTTTAGAAAATACTAAACTTAAAGAAACTCAAGTTAAATTTGTTAAATTTGATCAAAGTGTTAATTCACTAAATGAAATGCTTAATGTTCAAAGGTCACCTAGTAGTAAAATTGGTTTAGGATTTGATAAGAATGAAGCGTCAACAAGTGTAACAAAGCAAGTTCACTTTGTTCGATCGGCTGTCGTTTGGCAGGCAATGGATCCACCGTAAAGGCAGACGAATCCACCATACCGGGATCCGTCGACCAACCAAAATGTGGCAGAAAACTTTTTAAGACCACCTATGTCTTCTCGATCGGATTTTTTATTGTTATAAATAAACTAATACGTAAGGACATAGAAAATTACAAAAGACCACCTATCAAATCATCTCTTAAGAACGGATTAGAAATTGTCAAAACCGAGTCTATATCTAAAACACCTTCACCTATAAGAAATAATTCTTCTCAACCAAGATACAACACACCTTAACCTAGAAGAAATTCTAGTGGACCTCTTTACCAAAACCATTATCCCATGAATTAGAATAATAATCAAACTCAATGTTACATGCATATGGGTAATTGTATCTTATTTTAATATCCCAACCATATGCAACAAATGCAAGAGATGTACAACACTAATATTTTTGGACCCATGAGATATTAGGGACCAAGCGCTTGAGTTTGTATTTGTTTAAATAGGTATGCTTGAGAATTGGTTTGTAGCCGGACGAATGGATTAAAGATAGCGGTTGCTTCAAATATATGACGGGAAACAAAAGTCTATTCTCAACATACAAAGGGAAAATCATTGGCAAAGGTACGGTCTTTAAAGACTCTTACTATTTTAAACGTAGAACATGTAGATAACTTAGCCTTTAATTTACTTAGTGTCACTCAAATTTATGATAATAAGTTTAGAGTTTTATTGTAACACCCCCAAAATGGGTCGCAGCGGAAATATGTTTGGGAGCGTTACTTTATAATACAATAGCACAAGATACAAGAGAACGACCTCTAAATAAGTCGTTTGAAAAGTAATCTCGTTAATTTAATTGAAAAATAACATTTGTCCCAAGGTTTGCATCATAATGAAAGACTGGAAATAATACAACGAGATTTGATATTTTGAATATATGTAGAAATCCATGAATGTAATCTTGAAAAGTTTAGACTTCAATGCACATCAGTTACGTCAAGCATCTTATTCACCTGAGAAATACATGCTTAAAAGTGTCAACATAAAGTTGGTGAGTTCATAGGTTTATGTAAGTATAAATGTTGGATCGCAATGTTTAAAGTGTGTATTGCTTAGTATATAATATCTGAAGGAGTGATTGCGATTACACTAAGCTCATGACACCGAGGCTACGACTTGTATGTATGCCAAACTTATCTGGCACTGTAAGTGTTCATGTGAATGCGGTAACATTCACAATTCGACATGGTATACGCCTGTTGGCCATGTTTGGCACCAATCCTGGACGGGGATGTCAATCCCAATAGATCTATTTATAACACTCGCGCTTACACACATTAATTAACAGCTCATAATACTTAGGCTAATCCATAATCAATTGAATGAAAGTAAGGTTTTGCGTCCATAAGTGAAAACAAGCAATGTATCTCACCTCGAGATTTATAAAGTAATTATAAACAAGTTAAAGTGGGGCTACAAACTCACCTCAGGTAATGGAATGAATGTATGAATAATCAACAATGAAAGTCGGCATAAATAACCGGGATGCAACCTAGTTAAATATAGGTCGAATAAGAATAATGTACTTGAAATAAATACAACAATGTAATTTAATATGTTATATCACCAGCTATTAGTTTTAGTTTTAGTTTATAAGTCAAAATAATGTTTACGTTATGTTCGTCATTTAATGTCTAAGTATATACACTTGTAAAATATTCTATTAGTCCGAAAATTAATTATAGTCAATTACGCTCGATCCACTATTTTTATTATTTCTAAAGTGTCAAAATATATAGTTTAAATAAATTCATAAATAATATATATAAAGTTTTAGAATGCGTATTAATATTATATACATGTTACACTATTACGTAGTATTTCTTAAGGTTTTTATAGTCCAAACGGACCCGAAAACACTTGTAAACACCAAATTACTATTCCATCAGCTTTTACATTTTATAAAGTGTGCAAAAATTTTATATAAAAAGTTATCTAGTTTTAATGATGCTTATCTCACTATTAATACACTTTTAGGCTTCGAAAACTCGCGTTTTTTTTATCAAAATATCATTCCGAGCAACATAAAACTTAGTGGTGATTTAACTAGATATATATGATGTTTATATGAAAGTAAATAATATGAAAGTATGAGAAATATAATATGAACCTTGTATGATGGTGGTGATGAAATGAACACAAATGTTAATCCTAATCAAACCTAAATGTTTGTTACTAGTTTATACCCTTAGAACACTTGGGATTTTCCTTGCTAAGAATCAAAACTCTAAGTTTTTATAGTGATGATGGGTGGCCGGTTATGGAGAGTCAAGAAGAAGAGTTTTTATGTTGATTTTGCTTTGTGAAAAATGATGGAAGTGTTATCTCTTTTTATATTAGCCTTAGGTAGAGTATAAGAATTAGTTTAATATTCTAGGGAACATTTTAGGACTTGACAAGTCTTGGCATGCTTGCATGCGTGTGTTTTTGGGCAAGAAAGGCATGGGAGACAAAAGTTTAGCTAATGTTCAAAGGTTAAAGCTTAAGGGCTTATCTAGTGGTTATGTAATAAGATTAAATAAGCAAAAGTGGTGTTAGTGGGAATTTTTTTTGTATAATTTTGGAGGAGGCCAGTTATGGATGCATTCTAGAAGAGTTTTTATAAAAAATTTGGGTATTGAGTATAATTGTGGGTATTTGTTTAAGTGTAATAAGGTATAATGGTTTACATGCATGCAAAAAGGTTCCAAAATGCAAAAACGTAAACGTTTTACGTAAAGTATGAAAATAAAATATGAAAAGTTATAAATTATCTTCGTAATAATTATAGAACACTTATTTGACGTAAACTTTTATTTATTTAATGCCGTTTGACATTGATTGTTGATTTTTAGTTTACGCAATTTAACTTAACGGTTGAAATTTAAATGTAAACGTGTAAAAGTCTAAAGTAATAAATTTTAGTTTATTGACGTAAAATGACCTGAAAATGTGGGTTGTCACATTTATTCACGGAAGATGATAGTGAAATAACTAAAGACGGTAAAGTCATAGGAAATGAGGTTAGAAAAAATGGTTTATACGTCATGAAATTAGGAAATAAGTCTCGAGACAAATTATGTCTTGCCACGTTAGACGATAACTCTACATTGTGCCATAGAAGACTTGATCACGCAAATATGCGTATAATTCAATTTTTTTCTTCCAAAGAATTGGTTAAAAATTTACCTTAGTTAAAATATGACAAACATTTTTGTGATGCTTGCAAAATAGGAAAAGAAGCTCACGCAAGCTATAAGGCTAAAAACATGATTTCTACTAATAGATGTTTAGAACTTCTACATATGGATTTATTTGGTCCATCCGCTATTAGGAGTTACGGGGGTAACTTATATACTTTAGTAATAGTGGATGATTATTCAAGATAAACTTGGACACATTTTTTGAAAACCAAAACTGAAGCTTTTGAAAAATTTGAAATCTTAAGTAGGAAAATTCAAAATCAATTAGGATGTTAAATTGTTGCTATTAGAACGGATCATGGTCGAAAATTTGATAATGAAGTACAATTTGGAGCTTTTTGTGATGCAAAAGGCATTACTCATAACTTCTCTGCTCGTCATACTCCACAATCAAATGGGATAGTAGAAAAGAAAAATCGTACATTACAAGAAATGTCTAGGACTATGCTAAATGGAAAATCTATTCCTCAAAAGTTTTGGTGCAACGCCGTTGACACTTCTACTTATATTCATAATATAATATTAATCCGACCAATTCTAGGAAAAACCCCTTATGAAATATATAGAGGTAGAAAACCCACTTTAAAATATTTCTAAGTGTTTGAAAGCAAGTGCTTCATTTTAAACACTAAAGACTATCTCACCAAGTTTGACCCAAAGTCATACAAAGGTGTTTTTCTAGGATATTATCAAAATAGCAAAGCTTATATTATCTTGAATAAATACACCATGAAAGTCGAAGAATCACTCAACGTGATATTCGATGAAAGCCCTCCTCCTATCAAATTATCACCATTGGTCAATGATGATGTTATTAAAGAGTCTAAAAGTCACCCATTAGAACAAGTTATAGGAAACCTAAATCAAAGAACATTAAGATCACAAGCCCAAAACAAAAGTAATTTCTTTTGTTTCATCTCAACCATAGAACCTAATGTGTTGTATAAGCTTTAAATTTATGATACTAGTTTCATCGATTTTTAAACCAACACACGGGTAAAGTATAACCCACGTATGTAGTATAATATTTCATGTAAGACCAGGTCAATCCACATAGATTTGTTTATGTTTATATAATCAAAGGATTTAAGACAAATAATAACAACTTTTGGACAAATAATGAAAATAAGGAAATTTATAATAAGACGATATATCTACTCGCATAGCTTCATATAATTCAATAGCGATGGTGATAATCATGATCTCAATTGTATTCTTAATTCATAAAAAGCTTTTCTTGTCAAAAGAGCGTTTTCACAAATTATCCGTTTTAACCTAAGCCTTATATTTGATTGTCTTAATCAAATGTGTCACTCAATTAACCAAGTCACTATGATATCAAATATATTTTGTTTATCAATTAACATAAGCGGATTCCTTCAATCAAATGATAAAGATTCATAGATAAATCTTTAAAACCATATAATACACAATGGGTCTTTCGACCTATACCATTATGCATATATAATCAAGACGGATAAATAAAGTTTATAAAATTTAATACAATAGGATTTCAATACAAACATGAGATTAACAAGATCATAATAATACCAAACGCTTCTTTATTATATTAACATATTCGAGTAGTCATAAGAGGTTTAGCCACTCATGGCTACTGATTATATAACAAGGATAAATATAGTAATATGAGACATACGAGATTTGGATAGATCATGGATTACCCAAGTGTCACAAGCGACCCGATTACAACTACCGAACTATATAACCCTTTATTCTATGTAATTATAACCCGTCTTCTTGGTATTCTTCTTCTGAAAATCGTGAGATTAAACTGATATTGGATAGTAGATGGTTGTTGTCTTTTATGGCTGAAAAATGCCTCGTATTTATAGGTTGTCAAGGAGGAGAAGTGCGACGCATAATAGAGAGAGAGATAGTCGCGTACTTACTACTGTAGCGGCAAAGTTTCAATAAATGCATGAACACAGTACGCTGCATACTTTTGAGGAGTACGGACGCATATAGCTCTGACTGTTTCATGACTTCAAGGGAAAGTGCGGCGCTTTGACTGTTTCATTGACTTCGGGGGAGAGTGCAGCGCACAAAATACTTTCTGCGCTGTACTTCCTTGCTTCATGGATTTATTTCTTTGTCTTTCTTTTAGCTTGACTTTATATGGTATAAACACTTGTATCTTTAACTCTTTATGCTCGGACCATCTTCGAGTGAACCTGCACATATTTCATGCTATTTAAGGATCGAAAGTTCGCCAGAAATACTAATAATATATACAATAACGCCATCGAAAATATGTATAATTAAGGCGTTATCAAATCCCTCCATACTTAGCTATTGCTTGCCCTCAAGCAACCAGAGCGATAAAACAAGATTCATTTATCGTGGACGTGGAGAAAAATCAAATTTTTTTATTTTCACAAGTGTTTATTTGGTTTATAACTTTTCAGGCATAAACATATAACACAAACACATCATAGAATGGATATATTTATTTTATTCACACAAGTCACTCATATAGGGTTTTTATTTGTGAAATCACTCAATTTGCACAGACATAATTTAGATAGATACCATATGCTTGGACAAGATACATAAATATAACCGATGAGGCGTGAACACCAGACAAAATCTCAAAGAGGCAAAACGTGGAAACATGATGTGGGTGAAAATGGGACATATAATGATAACATGTGCTAGACCAAAGCCTTATAACAACATAACATATCACTTTTTTAATACCAAACGTAGTAACAATAACTTAGGTTGGCACAACACTTAAACATTGAGCATAATATACTTGGGAACTTTTAGCACTAAGTGCGAGTGTTGCGGAGTAGCGGGATCATATGGAGGATTATTTTACCTCTTATCATGTGAAATTGTCTATAAATTAACCTCATTGCGGTCTAGTAAATGATAATCGAGTACAAGTTCTAGAGCTACTAAAGTACCGGCTCTCTCATAAAATATGCAAAAGATATGCATCAAAGGCTAGAATTACCTCACAATTTAGTGGATTATTTTGTGCTAGTTATAATGTCGATTCGAATGGATTTTCCTTACTAAGCGAGATACATTTTTTATTTTTGGAAGAAAAACTATATATTAATTTTTATAAAATATCAGTAAAAATGTGGACAGATTACAAGGCAAACATGGAGGGAAATGATATACATAATTTTTCATATTTGACTCATTCTCCACACTTAAGTTGAACATTGCCCTCAATGTGAAAACTGATAAATATAAAAATAGGAAAAATTAAAGGGAAAACAAGACTTCCCGAGGCATAAGAGAATGTAGTTGCAAGAGAACTATGAGCGAGCATTATTTTTTTCCTTCTTGTAGACCTGCAATGATAATAAACAAAACACACACAAAAGAATTTTTTTTGAGGGGGGGTTTGAGTTTTTCGAATATATATATATATATATATATATATATATATATATATATATATATATATATATATATATAGTATATATATATATATATATAGTGAAGTGTTTAGAATAGAGAACCCATTTAAGGTGCAATATATATATATATATATATATATATATATATATATAAATAGTATAATGATTGTATGCCACTCAACGTTGACATGGACACACTGTAGCAGAAATAAAGAGACTAAAAAAGGAAAAGACATTCTAGCATTTAAAATTTTTATTTTTTATAAAAATATTGTCCATAGCAAGGTTTGAACTTGTGACCTATGATTAAGATGCAACAATGTTAACCAACTGAGTCAAGCCACCATTTGTGTTTTAATATCCTAAACAATAATAATATGTTATATGTTGATATCTTTTGATTTTCAAAAATATATATTTTAAGATATACTCCATAATTAGATTTGATAACACAATGTTTTGAGATCACTTCCGTAAACTATAACCCTAACATATCTATTCCTTTAATATAGGTTTCACAAAACATACGACTCTTTCTCTATACTCTAATATTATTAATCTGTATATTCACAACCATATTCACCTCAAACCCTAATATCATTCATTTATCATCCTTCGAGGTGCGTGGTTCATGCCTGCTTTCATCTTTTATGTTGCTTGACATCTATTATAGAGGATTAATTTGATGATTAAACGGCATCATAACTTCAACGCAGGAGGCGTGTACGCACTTGTATTAATGTCATATCACTCATTTATGATGCATGTGTTTGCGTCTATATTTATCCATGCACACAAGCTTTCCACACACACACACACACACAGGTATTGAAATTAAAAGGAATGACATTCAAGTCTGACAGTTTTAATATATAAAAGAACAAATAAGGGTGTCATCATAGATAAGCAACAGCCAAATTATTCTCAACATGGACTGTAACATGTACTCAAACACCATTTGTGTTTTAATATCCTAAACAATAATAATACGTTATATGTTGATATCTTTTGATTTTCAAAAATATATTTTAAGATATACTCCATAATTAGATTTGATAACACAATGTTTTGAGATCACTTCCGTAAACTATAACCCTAACGTATCTAACCCCAACATATTTATTCCTTTAATATAGGTTTCATAAAACATACGACTCTTTCTCTATACCCTAATATTAATAATCCGTATATTCACAACCATATTCACCTCAAACCCTAATATCATTCATTTATCATCCCTCGAGGTGCGTGGTTCATGCCTGCTTTCATCTTTTATGTTGCTTGACATCTATTATAGAGGATCAATTTGATGATTAAACGGCATCATAACTTCAATGCAAGAGGCGTGTACGCACTTGTATTAATGTCATATCACTTATTTATGATGCATGTGTTTGCGTCTATATGTATACATGCACACAAGCTTTCCACACACACACACATGTATTGAAATTGAAAGATTAATTGAAGAATGACATTCAAGTCTGACAGTTTTAATATATAAACAAACATATAAAAGTGTCATCATAGATAAGCAACAACCAAATTATTCTCAACATGGACTGTGACATATACTCAAACAATCCTGTTTCTATCCATGGTCATCAGGTAAGCTCTTTTGTGATTTAAGCATTTAGCATTAGTATTTTTCAAAACAAACATGGTTATAAAATTCTTAATTGACATTCATATGTTGTACTACAATTGGTGACATCCTCATTCTATTACAGGCCAGTAAAGGAGGTGAACTCACTCATGACGAGACAACAATTATCAATGGAGCACTAGATTCAACTGAAAAGGTATTAGGTGACATGAATAGTACACTGCTTGTATTTTGTATGATTGTTTCCTGTCTCCTCAAGATTGTCTATAAATGTTAGTTTTTACAGTCGTGTTTGAAGTATTTTATATTCTTATGCCTCCACGTCACCCACAAAGACGCAAATACTACTACCCATATATTGACAATTGAGGTAGTGAGTTGTGCTCACTTCTTAGAAACAATGTTTACAGCAATTCTTTATGGATCATCAATGAGGTAAGACTATGTATATATGACAGTTGCAATACCATCTTAGATAACGTTTGTATTCATTGATTTTATGACTAAATTAGTTTATTATCTGATAAAGGTGGAGATTGGAGGTCTAGACTCCCATGGAAGGTGTCTATATACTGGAAGTGGGTGCCTTATCTGATAAAGTTATTTAGTGGAACTTCCTATTTGGAAGATGCTCGTGCCGGCATGAGTAATGATTTTTATTCGTCCGATGATGTTAATGGCAACAAGGTCAAACTCAGAGAAGTTACTGTCACAATTCACATTTTCACATCTTGTTACGTTAATGAATATTCAACTATTTATTTTAAACTTCTACGCGTTTGCTTTTAATTTTTATCGTTAAGTTAAATCGCGCAAACTAAAAATCAACAATCAACGTAAACGGGCACCAAACAAATTAAAATTTACGTCAAGCAAACAATATATTATTTTTACAAAAGTAATAATCAACTTTTTATATTTTATTTTTATTGGTCACGTAAAACGTTTACGTTTCACAATTAAATACATTTAGGCATATCCGGAAGCACCAATACCTATCTATACTCAACCAAATACCCACAATTATACCCAATATCCAAAAATTATATATATTAACATATATTTACATACATAACCGGATTCTATATGAAAGAAAACACAAGAGATATTTATTTCTTGACTTTTGCAAACCAACACATGTTAATAACAATTCCAAGCAACCTCTTTGCAAACCATACTAGTCTTACACCTTCTCATCCTTTCTTACACCAAGGCTTTACCTCTTCCCTAATTTTATGGATCTTGTCCTAAGATATTTCTAGTATATAACGCACACTATAGCAAGTAAACTTCACACTTTATTCACTTATCATTTTCAACTAGCAAAACACACAAATCCTCTCATCCTTATGCTCCAAGCCATGGCTCAAACCAAACACCCATATACATTCTTAGTTTTTGATTTTACAAGTATTCCAAGTGTACAAGGTTCATTTTTAGGCATATCTAAGGTGTATTGGAAGCTTGGTTTAACATTTAAAAGGGTTTAATCAAGAAAGTTCAAGATTAGGGTTTCTTGGAAAGTTAGGGTTTTCTAGTCTTGGAAGCTTAGGTTTTGATTCTAAACTAGGGTTTAGAACTTGTTACTCTTAATCATACTTTATCTTAAGGTCATCTAAAAACCCTACACTTTTTACATTTGTGATTTTATGTGTATATGATGTTTATATAGTAAATCACCATCTAGGAAATATATTAACATGTAAAATAGATTTTTACACTTGATCATGGTTTGATATACTTGGTAATATGCTATATTGATGTTAAAAACATGTTAGAATGAAAGTATATACATTATACAAGTGTGGATTAATTTATAAAAGTATATATAAATTAATGGTTTAAAGGTTTGTTTATTGAAGTTTATGGATAAATGAATGTAAGCACTTGTTGTTCTTGGACAAATGATGGACTAAAGGACCTAAAATATGTGAGACTTGTGATATAAAGTGTTGTTGAAGACTTGTAGCAAATTAACTAAACTAAAAACTTATAAAAACAAGTTTTATACACATTTTAACAAAATGATCCAAACATTCTGTTTGGAATTCAAAAATAAAGTATTTATCTTATATTTTTATAAAATAATACATGTTACAAGGATCGTAGGCATATAAAGAACTCAAAAATTCGAGCTATAACGAAGAAGATACGCCATTTGCAAGTTTACGATAATAAATACTTTTATAAAAATAATTTTATAAAAATAAATTAGTATTCATTTCAGAAACTTTTTGGAAAATATTCTAATTATATAGAATTTTTATTTAGAAGGACGTGCTCGAAAGAATCACTAAAATCGGAGTTAAAACGAATAAGATATAACTTTTACGAGGTTACGGCGATTAATTTTATAAAAATAGTTTTATAAAATATACATGAACAGTAAAAGTACTGTTCATCAGAGGACTAAAAAGTTATAAATTTAGTATTTTGATAAATCTTTTTAATACGAAAGCGTGAACATAAAGAACGTACAAAACGGACTTAAAACGATAAAGATACGCACTATTTTATACTTGTGCACTATTTCCTGACATAAATAGTGTTGGTTCGTTTTTAATATAAAAAGAAATTTTGCGAAACATTTTAGAATTTCTTAAATAATATTTATACATGTTTTAAACTTTATAAATATTATTTTACAAAGGCGATTGAACTATTTATACGATTATACGAGTACAAATACATGGTTATTATTTATCAAATGTGATTTAAATATTATTTCACAAATACAATTAGACGGTGACGTAGCTATATAGAATTATATACAGTATTAGTTATTCAAAGTACTTAGTACTCATATGACCCATAATTAATTAGGTTGCATTCGGACTTTTACGTGACGCATTTTTATTATGTGATTTACATTGTTGCTCATTCACTCAAGGTGAGTTTATAGCCCCTCTTTCACTTGTTTTACATTCACTTTACAAATCTCGGAGGAGAATACGTGCTCGTTACAACTTGTTTACATATTCATTTACAATCTCTTTTACATACGTGATGGCATACTTGATTTCGTAACTTGGTTACATACTCGTTTACATACTTGTTTTCACAACGTACTTACAAACTCGTTACAACTTTGTTTTACACTCATTTTCATATTTCACGGTGAGATACAATACTTGTTTACACTTATGGACACAACAGTTGTACTCTACTTTTATTATTATGAATTAGCTTAAGTTGCATGAACTGTAAATTACTTGGAGGGTAAGCGCGAATGTTATAAAATAGATCTATTTGGGATTGACAATCCCCGTTCGGGTGATTAGCTATCACTAGAGACGAATGTTATATCATGTTAGAGCATAACTGGATTGGCATCTACAGGGCCAACAACCACATACACATGAACAATTATTGTGCCTTGAATAAAGTGGCATACATATAAGTCTACGCAGCAGTTTCATGAACTTAGAGTAATCGTAATCACTCATTTGGCAATACATACTTGAAACATTTCGTGATATTTTTAATTATCATGCATACTTTGAACAATTGTGGTCCAACTTTCATACGTACATTTTGTGACTATTATAAGGGTTGAAATGGTCATACACACTTTGCAAATCTTTGGTTCAACATTTATACTTAAACAAACTTATGAACTCACCAACTTTATGTTGACACTTTTAAGCATGTTTTTCCTAGGTGAACAAGCTACTTGACAATATTTGATGTGCATTGAAGTCTAAATAATACAAGATTACTTTTCAAACGACACGTTTAGAGGTCGTTCTCTCATGTCTTGTGCAATGGTATTATGAAGTAACGCTCCCGGAAACATATTTCGCTGCGACCCATTTTTGGGGGTGTTACAAATTGGAATCAAAGCCAGGTTATAGAGAACTATGTTGCATATCATGGGGAGGCTAATCGAGGCATTCATGAGTTTTTGCAAGGGGTGCCCATCAAGGAGGAGATGAGTACATTGAGGTTCAGGACATTAGTTAGTCATACTAGATGCTTATTTTGATCTACTATAGTGTGATACTACATTACATCATATATTACTATCATGATTTTATATATTTATATTTTTGATATATACTTTTATATATATATATATATATATATATATATATATATATTATTATATATATATATATTTACATATTTCTCCTAAGTAAATTTACACTTGTTTATATTAGAGTGTATCTATATAATATACTAGAATATTTTTCAAGACATTACGAATAACATGATGGTCCAAAAACTCTTACACAACTTTAACATATTATCTCGCAACATTTCACCCTTGGAGCACGAATTTTAGAACTAGACTAATCTTATTACTCTTCTGAATTTGAAGAAAATGCCTCCAAGGAAAGCACCCAGAACCAGAACCACCCAGCCACAACAACCACCACCACCACCCCTATGACTGATGATCAACTTAAGGTACTAATTTCCCAAGGAGTTGCCGATGTGTTGGTAAAACGTGAGGCAACCAGAAGCAGAAATGGCAAAGACAACCATGATTTAGGTCCGGGTGATAGAAGGACAGAACGTGTTGCTCGTGAGTACACTTACCCAGACTTCATGAAATGCCAACCCTTAAATTTCAAAGGTACTGAAGGAGTTGTCGAGTTGACTCAGTGGTTTGAAAGAATGGAAATTGTGTTCCGTATAAGAAGATCAACACATTTGCTGAACGTCAGGCTGAAAACAAGAGGAAACTTGATAACAAGAACCAAACTCAACAACAACCTCCCAAGACAGCATGGTGTGGCTATGCTTATTAACGTTGGGTCTGGTGGAAGAAGGAGTACGTTGGGACTCTTCCATTGTGCTACAAGTGCAAGTTTCACCACAATGGCCCATGTACTGCAAAGTGCGCGAACTGCAAGAAAGTCGGCCATTTGACAAGGGATTGTTGGAATCCTACCGCTACTAACAATCAGAGAAACCTCACTTGCTATGAATGTGGGAATCAAGGGCATTATAGGAGTGATTGTCCGGAGTTAAAGAATCAAAACCATGGAAACTAAGCTGGAGGTACTGGAGCACGTAGAATGGTGCATGCCTTAGGAGGAGGAGAAATCAATCAAGACTTAACAACATTAGGATCGATATCACATTGCTTAGACTCTACTTTTCAAATGACACATTTAGAGGTCGTTCTCTTGTATCTTGTGCTATTGTATTATGAAGTAACGCTCCCGGACATATTTCCGCTGCGTCACATTTTTGGGGGTGTTACACATACTCATTACAAACATATTACAACTTTGTTATACACTCAATTTCATATCTCGCAATGGGATACAATACTTGTTTTCACTTATGGACGCAACAACTATACTTTACTTTTATGATTATGGATTAGCTTAAGTTGCATGAACTGTTAATTACTCGGAGGGTAAGCGCGAATGTTATAAATTAGATCTATTCTGGATTGACAATCCCTGTTCGGGTGATTAGCTATCACTAGAGACGAACGTTATACCATGTCGGAGCACAACTGGATTGGTCTCTACAGGGCCAACAACTACATACATACGAACAATTATTGTGCCTTGAATAAAGTGTCATACATTTAAGTCTACGCAGTAGTTTCATGAACTTAGAGTAGTCGTAATCACTCATTTGGCACTACATACTTGAAACATTTCGTGATATTTTTAATTATCATGCATATTTTGAACAATTGTGGTCCAACTTCCATACATACAATTTTGTGACTATTATAAGGGTTGAAAAGGTCATACACACTTTGCAAATCTTTGGTTCAACATTTATACTTAAACAAACTTATGAACTCACCAACTTTATGTTGACACTTTTAAGCATGTTTTTCTTAGGTGAATTAAATGATTGGCTTATCTGATGTGCATTGGAGTCCAAACTTTACAAGATTACATTCATGAGGTGATAGTAAATAATTTATGTGATGAAAAATAGTTTTTACATTATTATGCATACTTTGGACAAATGTAACAAACAATTCATAATTTTAAGAAAAACAACGAGATTTACTTTTCAAACGACTCATTTTAGAGGTTGTTCTCATCATATCAAAACCTGTTGTATTAAAATGTTACTACAATACCTAATTTTAGACAATCAGGGCGAGATTACTTTCAAACGCCATCATTAAGAGGATCGTAACTCTGCTGTTGATATTATGAATTAATGCTCCCGGACAAATTTTGTGTTGGCGACCTATTATGGGGTGTAACAATAATTGGTAAATTCAGAGCCAGGTATTTATAGAGAACTAGGTTGCATGTTATAACCAGACTATAACCCGTTTAATAAACAATCATCACATCAAACTTTTTCATATGAATACACACTACTTGCTTACATGCTTACGTGACTTATAATGTATATAATCTACCTATTTTATCTTCTTATATTTTACGACTTGTTTATATAAGGATTTTATCTATATAAATACTAAGGATTTTTCATCAACGACACTTGGTGAATGACATGATGGTCTTTAAAACTTTTCATGACTTTACATAATACCGTTTACATAACATTAAAACCTATCACAGTCCGCCATTTCCATTAGTTACCTTACCATTTAACTCCGAGTTTGAACACCCACCTTATACTATTAAAACACCTACGTCATCTTGTTACCCGTCTTACCTAGTGAAACCTAAGTTGGAATTTTCTTTCTTAGACTCTACTATAGTCCTGTAAGGAATTCATGCTATACTTCCTTTTACATGTTCATTGTACTATGTGGATGATTTTAAATTACCTATCAAACTCATTTGTCATGAAAACTTTGTCGATTTTACTTTAACTCTCTAATCATTTATGCAAGCCATTCCATAAACTATTATAGCCCTTTAAATATTTTTACAACAAAATCATGAACTATTTCACTATCATATGATAAGTTGTTTTACAAATCATTGATAATCATCTTGCTATCGCCAAATGAATTAACATTTCATAAACCATTCTACAATCTCTTTATAAACTACATTTACCATCGCCTTATGAATCATCTTGTTCTTACGTTATGAAACCATTTTTCATCACATAAATTATTTTACTATCACCCCATAAGCTATTTTGCTATTGTCTTGTAAACCATCTTACGGTTTTCTCGCAAACCATTTTGTTGTCATCCTATAACCAACCTTACATTCATATTGTTAATCATTTGTAAACTTATAAAACTTTTTTGATACTAATTCTTATACAGAAACACTAATTTTGATGAAAATGAGCACTCTTAACCATACTTTATCTTAAGGTCATCTAAAAACCCTACACTTTTTACATTTGTGATTTTATGTGTATATGATGTTTATATAGTAAATCACCATCTAAGAAATATATTAACATGTAAAATGGATTTTTACACTTGATCATGGTTTGATATACTTGGTCATATGCTATATTGATGTTAAAAACATGTTGAAATGAAAATATATACATTATACAAGTGTGGATTAATTTATTAAAGTATATATAAATTAATGGTTTAAAGGTTTGTTTATTGAAGTTTATGGATAAATGAATGTAAGCACTTGTTGCTCTTGGACAAATGATGGACTAAATGACCTAAAATATGTGAGACTTGTGATATAAAGTATTGTAGAAGACTTATAGCAAATTAACTAAACTAAAAACTTACAAAAATAAGTTTTATACACATTTTAACAAAATGATCCAAACATTCTGTTTGGAATTCTAAAATAAAGTATTTATTTTATATTTTTATAAAATACTACATGTTACAAGGATCATAGGCATATAAAGAACTCGAAAATCCAAGCTATAACGAAGAAGATACGCCATTTGCATGTTTACAATAATAAATAATTTTATAAAAATAAATTAGTGTTCATTTCAGAAACTTTTTGGAAAATATTCTAATTAGATAGAATTTTTAATTACGAGGACGTGCTCGAAAGAATCACTAAAATCGGAGTTAAAACGAATACGATATGACTTTTACGAGGTTACGACGATTAATTTATAAAAATAGTTTTATAAAATATACATGAACAGTAAAAGTATTGTTCAACAGAGGACTAAAAAGTTATAAATTTAGTATTTTGATAAATCATCTTAATACGAAAGCGTGGACATAAAGAACGTATAAAACGGTCTTAAAACGAGAAAGATACGCACTATTTTATACTTGTGCACTATTTCCTGACATAAATAGTGTTGGTTCGTTTTTAATATAAAAATTTTTTTGCGAAACATTTTAGAATTTCTTAAATAATATTTATACATGTTTTAAACTTTATAAATATTATTTTACAAAGGCGATTGAACTATTTATACGATTATACGAGTACAAATACATGGTTATTATTTATCAAATGCGATTTAAATATTATTTCACAAATACAATTAGATGGTGATGTAGCTATATAGAATTATATACAATATTAGTTATTCAAAGTACTTAGTACTCATACGATCCATAATTAATTATGTTGCATTCGGACATTTACGTGGCACATTTTCATTATGTGATTTACATTGTTGCTCATTCACTCAAGGTGAGTTTATAGCCCCTCTTTCACTTGTTTTACATTTACTTTACAAATCTCGGGGGAGAATACATGTTCGTTACAACTTGTTTACATATTCATTTACAATATCTATACGTGATGGCATACTTGATTTCGTAACTTGGTTACATACTCGTTTACATACTTGTTTTCACAATGTACTTACAAACTCGTTACAACTTTGTTTTACACTCATTTTCATATCTCACGGTGAGATACAATACTTGTTTACACTTATGGACACAACAACTGTACTCTACTTTTATTATTACGGATTAGCTTAAGTTGCATGAACTGTAAATTACTCGGAGGGTAAGCGCGAATGTTATAAAATAGATCTATTTAGGATTGACAATCCCCGTTCGGGTGATTAGCTATCACTGGAGACGAACGTTATATCATGTCGGAGCACAACTGGATTGGTATCTACAGGGCCAACAACCACATACACACGAACAATTACTGTGCCTTGAATAAAGTGGCATACATATAAGTCTACGCAGCAGTTTCATGAACTTAGAGTAATCGTAATCACTCATTTGGCAATACATACTTGAAATATTTCGTGATATTTTTAATTATCAAGCATACTTTAAACAATTATGGTCCAACTTTCATACGTACATTTTGTGACTATTATAAGGGTTGAAATGGTCATACACACTTCACAAAATCTTTGGTTCAACATTTATACTTAAACAAACCTATGAACTCATCAACTTTATGTTGACACTTTTAAGCATGTTTTCTTAGGTGAACAAGCTACTTGACAATACTTGATGTGCATTGAAGTCTAAACAATACAAGATTACTTTTCAAACGACACGTTTAGAGGTCGTTCTCTCATGTCTTGTGCAATGGTATTATGAAGTAACGCTCTCGGACATATTTTCGCTGCGACCTATTATGGGGGTGTTACAGTTACAAGCAGGTAGATTATACAATTATTACCATTGATTTACTTTCATTTTTCATATGATGATATAATCAATCTAATCAAGAATATCATCCATTATGTAGAAGAAGAGTCTCTAATCTTCTTTAGAGTGATTCTGGTGCGAGACTCGACCTGATGATGCAATCATATGCGGATAGACATAATCGAGCATCTGAGTCAGAAGTGGATGGATGCCAAGTCTAGATGAGAATGCAGGTGACATAGAGGTCGTTGACACTAATTTGCATGGAGCAAGTGATGTGCGAATACCAGTCATGGATGAGCACCTTGGAACCGTGAGTCTTCTCTTCTCAATGAAACCATGCACACTTTTTCAATGTTAGAAATAGTCTTACGCCTTTCATATAAAATATATATCTCTCATTTATTTTAAAAATTGATATAAACCATAAATAGCCTATGTGACATGGATTTTGTTTACGTTACTGATGCTTAATCACTTTTTACATGGATTTTAGAAATGGAAGAACATTCATGCCCTCGAGCCCTTGACTATTTAATCAATTTTTGGGGATTGTCCTTGTGACCCAAGACTGTTTTTACATGTTATCATATAATATTGGTTCATCTGCTACAGGAACGGGAGATCATCAATCGCTTAAGGAATGATTTGAATGCGCTTCATGAAAGGA
This sequence comes from Tanacetum coccineum, assembly GCA_026074375.1. Lineage (NCBI taxonomy): Eukaryota > Viridiplantae > Streptophyta > Magnoliopsida > Asterales > Asteraceae > Tanacetum > Tanacetum coccineum. The sequence continues at coordinate 43,141 of BQNB010008173.1, forward strand.
TGAATGACATGCAGAGGATGTTGCAGGCTTGCATGGATGTGCAACTTGAGTTGCAACGATCAAGTACAACAAGAAGTTTATTCAGGTCTGAATCGATCAATAAATTCAGGAGGCATGTCTTGTTTTCCTTGTTGTTTTACTTCGACTATGTTCTTCCACATGTTATTTCTTTACACTTTCCTAATTTCTCCACACTAAAAGATAAAAGTAAACCGCATTTACAATTTGGGACTTGGTCTGCACGATGATCAAACTTTATACATAACATATCCGGATGAATATTGATGTTTCACAATAATGGTCAAAGCCATCGAGATCTAAGCTTAGGCTGTTTAAATTTGTATTTTGAGTGGAATAACAACACTTTGTTTCCTTTTTTAAAGTCTTTTCTCATTTTTAATTTTTTATCATGCCAGACTTTGGTTCTTGCTTTGTATAGACGAGAATTTTCATATGCCTGATGGCGTAGTTCGTCTAATTCATGAAGGTAAAACATTATTTTCTCACCAGCCGCGATAAGATCAGGATTACAGTTTTTAAGTGCCCAATATGTATGGTGTATATCTTTTGAATTTACATAAGTAGACAATCTAAGTTTTATTTTTAAAACGGTAAAAACTATTCAACCTCTTTTCAGTTTTCACAGCATAATTGTCAGTTTTGTGTAAAACCGAACCAGACATGATACCGAATATGAGAAAAAGAATAGATCAAAAACCAGACCAAAATATGTTCGGTCCAATTTTTCGATTCGATCGAGTCCGCTATGCTTGACCGTACTCTAAACCATGATCCCAAACACGCCTTAGTTAAATCCAACCCTTCTAGTCACACGTGCCAACAACCTCTATATAAACCAAACCCTACAATGAATCATTAAACCCCCAAATCACAAAATCACTTTTACTCACAATTCAATCGCCAATTTTGCCCTAATTTCAATTTTCACAAATCAACAGGTAATATTCTAATTAAATCCCAAATTTCTTCGATTCAATTCACACCAATCACAAGCATCAAAACTTTATTATCTAAAATCGATCTTTATCATCAATCTTGTGTAAAAAGTTACTTTTAACCCCTGTTTATTTACACCCATGTACACTTTATGCTAAAGTTTACTAATTTACTGTTTGAATTTGATTTGATTATTTTTTGGTTAATTGATGTGTTTGAGCTATAAAGTTAGCTTCTTGAATTAGGGTTTCTATTATAAAGTTATGTGCTTTAGTTCAGCTTTTTGAATTCTAAGATTAGGTTTTTGTTAGTAAATTGATGCCTTTAGTTATAAAGTTAAGGCTCTTGAATTGTAAGATTAGGGTTTTTGGTTAAGCGGATAGTTTTAGTTGCTAAACTGAACTAGTTAGCGGAAATCGGTTAACGTAACTTTTTTGATTGATAATAGATGCGTTGAATTATATGAGTTAGTGTTTTTGTTGAGGAGTTTGGTGAGCTGGACTCGTTAAACTATCTCCGCTCATGAACATAGGTTCTTGAGTTGTAAAGTAGACTTCTTTTCAGCAGTAACCTAACAATTTTCGTTGATGTTTTGAGTTATAGATGTAGGTTCTTGAATTGTTAAGGGGGTGTTTGTTTCAGCTTATATGTGGGTTTATGAGCTTATGTGTTTTCGGCTTATATTTCTTAAGCTAGGGCTGAGCAAAACCAACCGAAAACCGAACCAAACCGATAAACCGAGCCGAACCGACCGAAACTGAACCGACCATTTTCGGTTCGGTTTTCGGTTTTGTATATTTATAGTTTTCGGTTTTGGTTTTGTCGGTTCGGGTTAAAACCAAGAAAAATACGCCTAAACTATCTATTCGGTTCGGTTTTTGTCGGTTCGATTTCGGTTTTTCTCGGTAAAGTTTGGTTCGGTTTCGGTTCATGTTTTTCCTCAAATTCGGTTTTCAGTTCGGTTCGGTTTTTGTCGGTTTGGTTCGGTTTTGAACCGATGATCACCCCTATCATAAGCCGCAATTTTGGCTTATTTTGGGATTTATGGGCTTATATAAGTTTTATATATCGTAATAAACCCACAAGTCTTAAAATAAATTGAGGCTTATGAAATATAAGTCGAAATCAAATAAGCTCATAAGCCCACATATAACTATATAAGCCGAAACAAACATCCCCTAAATTTTGTTTTTGAATACTGGATTTTGGTTAACTTGGGCAGTTTTATCTAGTATATTGATGTCTTTGGGTTATAACTTGTAAGTTTACGTGCTTAAATTATAAACTAGGGCCTTGGTACTTGAGAAATTGATATATCGAGTAATTCAATTAGGTTATTGAATCATAAAACTAGGGTTTTTTAGCGGAAATAGGTTAACAGAATAATTGTACTTGGTGAAATTATCTATTGGGTCATTAGGCTCTTGAATTGCAGTTGGGGGTTTTTTGTACAGATATCGGGAAAAGTGGTGTTGTGACGAAAGACTTTTTTTTTAAACCCCTTTGTGTGTGTTATGTTTTATCACTTAGGTTTGCTATTTTAGTTTCACTGGCTGGTGTAGTTTGCTAAATGTGTGTTCTTAATGGCATTATTAGGACACAGGTTTAAGCATATTGCAAGTTGTAACTAGTGAAGAGATTTAGCTAGGGTGTTTTAGCTGTAATGTTGACATGTGTTGCTAAGGTGTAGAACATAGTAAATAAATAATTCGTATGGTCGCGTATAGACGAGATTGCCATGGGCACTTTTTTAGTTATGTTTAGCTTGTAGACATGGATTTTGTGTACTTAGTGATTCACGTATATGCTACCAAGTTCTTGGTAGAGAAATATTTCTCTTGTTGATTTATAAGCGTGTTTGGTAGAGGTTTACTTCTGGTTTTGTATTTTGTACGCGTTTCTACAGTTATACTATAGCTGGGGGAATGCTTTTATTTGTTGATATATAAGTTTTCTTATACGCTTTGGTATTTACGTGTGCAGAGCTCGAGAATGGGTAGAAGGAGCTATACACCTTCACCACCGCCTAGGGGTGGTTATGGGAGAAGGAGGAGTCCTAGTCCCAGGGGTGGTCGCTATGGTGGCGGCGGCTATGGTGGTGGCCGAGGAAGAGATCTTCCAACAAGTCTCCTTGTTCGCAATCTTCGCCACGACTGTCGGTATGTAGTTACCAACTTATATTTTAGTTTCCTTCATTGACTCTTTATTGTGCAGCCATGTAGGATAGTAAGTGTACATCGTAGTTGCGACTATACTTATTTGCCTGTTAGCTGTAATCATGCATGTGTTTACCGTAGGTAGTTGAAAATGTTAAACTATCTTTTAGGTATCTGTTTTATAGCATGCTTATCGTTACCTTTTGGCTTCACTTTTACTTGATAGTTAAAAGACTCCGTAAATGAATTTGCAACAACTACTTTTTCTCATTATCTTATGGTTATTGGCTTGATGCATTGTCTGTACTTATGACCAGAGATTCCTCGGTCATGCCCCATAGATATTGTATTGGCTCTTTAATGCTTGATTCACATGGACACATGGTAAATAAAAAAAAGCCCCTTGTGAGTAGGTAAACTTGCTGGCCAGTGACCAATTTGGCAATTTGTATGTATTACTCATAAAAATCTATAACAGAGTCCATTTTCCTTGTGTATATGTAAACAGATTACAGTAATAAATGAGTCTTAGTTGTTTGCATCTGTGTGACGTATGAAAGCTTTTTCTCTTACTTTCGAGTTCATGTTTCTGGTGGCTTGTGTGCTTAATGAGTTTGTGTAGCAAAGAGTTACAACTTTCAACTTTATTTTCACTTGTAGTCTTGTAGGATAGTAGTCTAATTACATTTGCATCATAGTCCTTTTTCTAGAACCATATTGTCCCCCCTGTTTGGTTTTGCTAGTATGTGTTTGCAAAGACGTGTCACTGTCTGGGAAATTAGACGTGACTTTTTGGGTTAATTGCTTACAACACATCTTTAGTTTCATTATCTTTGCTATCTGTGGCCTATTATTTCAGTTTTCTTACATGGTTTTAAAATTAGTTAACTAAATTAAAATGTTTGTGCAGGCCAGAAGATCTTCGGAGGCCATTTGGACAATTTGGTCCTCTAAAGGATGTCTATTTGCCAAGGGATTACTATAGCGGGTGAGCTGGTGTTTTGTTATAATTCCGTTTCCAATTGGCCAGGAGGTTGCCAAAATCTAATATTTGTTCGTAATTGGCGTTCTTAGAGTACTGTGCTTTTTGTGTGTAGTCTTGTTAGTCTTAACCGGTGATGATCCACGGGTGTCCTTTTTTGTAATTTTACTCACTTGAAGATTCATTCTTTTTTTTGTTTTATTGTGATACCGGGTGTCCTAGCGTCCAATTATTTTTAGTTATAGTATATAACGAGTCGGAATTTTGCCCGCGCGTTGCGGCGGAGCCTAATTATTTTCTTCTTATTTTGTTCTTTAAGTATGTTGTTAAACCTTTTTTTAAATCTAAGTTGTCACTTAACATGTTGGGCTTTTTACTTTCAATGGCCCTATGCAAATATTAGTTTGTACTTTCTGTATATGTTTTACAGCGAGTCGGAATTTATCCTGCGCGTTACGGCGGTGGCTAAACTGTTAGTGCGGCGTATTGGTTAAGCGAGATTTTTATTTGAATAATCAAACATTGGTAAATGAGCATGTACTCAATGCACGTTGAGATTCTCGGCAAACGTTAAGGCGTCAACGTAACAATGAAGCTGCGAACATAAATTTTTTTTTCATTAATTTTTTTATATAAAATTAAGGGTGTGTTTTTAACGTTTTTTTTCTCCAAATTTTTTACAACATCGTACGCACGTCTAAAGTATATCAATATTGGGCTCGTTTTGTTCGTAATTCTGCGGCTTTTAGGTTGGTATATTTTTTATTTAAAAAATCGCTACATATTTATTTGGTGGTCTTGTTTTGTTCGCAGTTCGAGAAAAGTCGTAAATAGTTAAAAGTTGAGGGTACGGTTTGTAATTTTTTTTAGTTTTGGGCCAGGCTATTTGTTTTGGGCTGGAGGGTTTTTGGGCTGCATGTTACGCAATATTAAACGTCTAACATTTTCTATAAAATCGTACGTATGTAAGAAGCATTGAAATATTGGGCTCGTTTTGTTCGTAATTCGAAGGTCTTTCCGTGGGTGTTTTTTATATTACCTAATTGTATGTTGCACGCGCCACAAATGTTGAATAAGTAAAAAACAAAACCCAAATGAGCCGGTCCAAACTGGGAGCCCAAAGGAAAACCTTTAGCCCATTCCGCTAAAAGACAAAATAACATACTCATTTTTAGTATGTTGTATAATGATACAAAGTGGGATTTTTGAATAAATGTTGTTGAGATTTAACAGTGAAGAAGATAAAGTTTTGAGGTATCAACCGGTATTAAGGGTTCTTTTGATATATTTCAGTAGTAAGAGACAAGTATTAGAGTTATATTGAAGGTATTGATAGTGAAGATGGGAAGAAAAATGAGTTATGGTTACATTTAGAAGGTTTCAGTATTGATAGTGAAGACGGGAAGAAAAATGAGTTATGCTTACATTTAGAAGATTTCAAGATTTGAAGTCTTGAAGATTTTCAAGTCTTGCATATGACGGTGGCATACATATTACTGGAAATTGATAGTCTGTAAGTTAAACTATTGAAGGGGCTGTTTGGAAACTCATTTTTTTCTCTCTAAAACTCTTGATTTCAAAAGAACAGAGATTTATAAGTTCTGCAAACAGCCCCAGGTTAATGCAAGTTGTTTCTGAACTCATCTATTCACTTTGTTTTATGCAGAGAACCACGTGGATTTGGTTTTGTTCAGTTTGTGGAGCCTGCTGATGCTGAAGAAGCGAAGTATCAGATGGATGGTCAGATTCTTCTAGGCCGACAAATGACAGTTGTTTTTGCTGAGGAGAATCGGAAGAAACCTTCTGATATGAGAGTTAGAGAGCGGAGGTACATTTACTGATTGTTAATTATCTGTTCAAGAATACATTCAATTTGCTGCTGGTTTTCTAATTGGCCATGCATATGGTTTATGTATAAGTTTTCATCAGTGTATAATGTATGTTATTGCAGGAGTGGCAGCAGATTTAGCAGTGATCGTAGGCGGTCACCTCCCCCTCGTTACTCTCGCTCACCTCGTTATGCCCGGTCCCCACCTCGTCGCTATTCCAGATCACGATCTCCCCGCCGTGATTACTCTCCTGCACCCAGAAGAAGGCACTACTCAAGGTAAAAGCATTTTGATCCTGCAAAAAATTTATTCTCGCATTCTAGAATTACAATCTATATCCTTTAAATAAGTAGACTGCAAACGCAATCGCTGCATAGACTGAGTGTACTTATTTTTGTGCAGGTCGGTTTCACCTGTAGAGAAAAGGTACAGCCGTGAAAGATCATACTCAGGTTCACCAGTGAGAGACCGCTCTCCATCTCATGATGGTGCACCTAGGAGCCCAAGTCGCAGTCCTGTTAATGGATCAAGGAGTCGAAGCCGTAGTCCTGTAAGGGACGTAAGCAGGAGTCCTAGTCGTAGCCGAAGCAGAAGTGCTGATCCACGTGATTATGACAGAGACGTGCCTCCACACAGGGATGCTTCTGCTAGTCCGTGAGAAGTGCTGTTCTTTAAACATGTTTGAGGGAGGGATGTAGCGTGTTTGATCGAATGGTTGTTGTGTTACTTCAATGGTTTATGCTTTCAAATCAAGGAGTGGTAATATGAATTTTTAGAACACTTTGTGCTCTATTGTTAAGTATGAAACTTAGTCTAGTCAACTTTGTTATTAAATTTGAGTTTAAGTGATTGGATCATATTTGAACCATCTCTTGTTTTGATGCGTTTATAACTTTACATATCTCTTGCATTATTAGATAAAAGTCATTAAACATAGCTTTAACAATAAAGCTCGCTTGCTTGTGTCTAAGGGGGTGTTTGTTTTGGCTTATATAGACAGCTTATGGCTTATTTGGTTTTGGGCTGCAATAGATTTGTAAAGAATAGAAGCTAGTTTCTTTTGCTTAATTATTTTAAGCTGAAAGTAAGAATTTTTATAAAAATCCAAGTTCAAGGTAAAAAGATAAGTTCATAAGCTCATTTTTCAGGCTTTTGACTTTTTGATCTAATCCAGACTTGTTATCTTAAAGACTTGTAATCTATACTAATACTACATATAATAGAGATTGATATCTCTCTCTTATTAATTATTTAAGTAATACATAATTATATGCACATTGTACAAATAATCTATACTACATATATATACTACAAATATTAAGCATATTTGCATTCTAAAAATAGAAAGCTTGAATTTTCAAGTTACAACCATTTAAACATAGAGTACAAACATTATTAATTGAAATTTAACAATTTAGAAACATAATTAATACTCCTAATTAATAATATTCACACATTTTACAATCATAGGAAAGCATATTATACAAATTTTTAATACATAATTAATACGCTTATTAAAACACCAAATTACTTAAAAGTACACTGATATATTTATATTTTACAACCAATTAAAAGCATACCTATCTAATAAAATACAAGTTAAAAAACTAAATTACTAAACGTACAATAATATATTCACAATCTACAATCTAAACAAGCTACAATATAATCCAAAGTATAAATTAATTAAACACACTAATTAATGTTATTTTTAAAACACCCATAAAATGAAAAAGTATAGTTTATTATACACATTGTACAAACTAATAAAATACACAAAGTTTTATACAATTATATGCTAACAAATTGATGGTACATATAGTTTTGAAAACCGAACCGGACCAACGGGCTCAACCGGGAACCGAAGTCGCCACCGGTTTGACTAGCTAATAAAAGCCATCCGAAAACGAACCGGAGAGGACCCGTCGAACCGATACAAACGAGTGAACCGAGATCTATTTCTCCGATCAATCGTCACAGGGTACCCGCCGCCGCAACGCGCGGGTACCCTACTAGTCTTAATTGAATAAGTTCATAAGCTTATCAATTCTATGACAAATTTATAATCCCATCAAATAAAGTTTCACAGATACCTCTTAACTTGGAATAGTTTTGTGTGTGATGAATTTGTGTATGGTTGTGCTTGGCGTGCTATTTATAGGGTTTGGACTTTTAAAATAAGCTAGCTTTTATAATAAATTTTGTTTGTCACACATTTATGAAAGCTTTTATAAACTATAAGCCTTCATAAGCCCAAGCCAGATGAAACGGGTTTTTGGGGGCCTATAGTTTGTGAAATTACTTGAATATAATTAAAAAAAGTGGATTATCACGCGAAAACTGAAAATATATATGAATTTAATTTGATATATATTTATACGATTTTACATTAATAAGTTTCAACTCAACTAACTATTAGACAGTTTTATAAAAATATAAGTTCTAACTTCCAACTTCCAACTTATAATATAAGCTCTAACTTGAGCTCTAACTCTAGCTCCAAGCCTCCAACCCATTTTACCGAACATACTCTCTTTTTCCACAAAATACTGTAATAATTTATCAGCATATGTATTTTTACACTTATAACATGTCTGACAAATTAGCTTGAATATTCTTGTACTTAATCTGTTTTCTACTATACTTGACATATTAGTGCTTCCAAAACATGTGTGCACTAGGTCTGGTTGTACCGCACCAGATTTCTTCAGATAATATAAATATCAATGTTTTCAATTTTGTTTTATTTAGAGCATACTCAATGATAACTCGTCGACGTCAACCATGCTAGTGGTCGTGGTGGGTCTTTGTCACCATTGCGGTGAGCTCATGGTTTAGTCGTGGCAAGAAGGTTGTGCTGGGGAGCACGGTTGTGGTGGAAATGTTCCTTTGTTTTCGTAATTTAAGGCTAGTAAAAAGTGAACGGCGTTAGATATTTAACTATCACGGGGTAAAAGTAGTAATAGGGGTGTTAACGATCCGAGCCGAGTCGAGTTTTGGCCTAAATGAGTTAGGCTCGTTTATTAACAACTCGGCTCGAGTTCGAATAAACTTTTTAAAATTGGCTCGAGCTCGTTTAAGATTTTGATGTTTTTAACTTTGAAGCTTAAAATGCTCGTATAAAAGATCGAACTTGATAAGATCGTTTATTAACTCAAGCTCGAGCTCTAAAGCTCGTTTACAATTATGAAAATTATTTTAATGCTCAAATTAAATTTATGTAACTTATAAGCTCAACAAAGCTTGTTTAGGAAAACACGCAATAAATGTTTAATAACATCTAAAGCTTAACAAAGTTTGAAAATAGGGTGGTTCTTTGTTTATATAGAGTTTACTAGTTTCAAGGTCCGCCCGTTAGGCGAGGAGCTTTAAGGTATTGTTGAAAGAAAAATTTATATTTTATTACTTGTTCGTTATTGTTTTTAGTTGTTTTCACTTAGATAAGTTATGGTTGATGCAATGTGGACAAATAATTGTAATTAGCATGACAATTTATAAAATAATACTGTGAAACATTGATGCAGCAAAGAAAAATATGATATATTATTAAATGGATTCAAAATGTATATAAATTGAACTTATTGAATAGATAATTGAAATTTTTTATTACAAAATTTAGAATACTATTAAAAATACTTAAAGGAATGTTAAAATTTATGTACACTTGATAAAATAACATCTTGAAATAAAAAAAAACAAAAGGACTTTAAGTTATAACAATAACAATTGGACATATGTTGCATCTAAAAAAAGTTAAGTTATTGGTAACCCAGCCATTGGGGTCTGAAATGTTTTTAAAAAAAATTCTAAAACTTTACGATAAAAATGAATTTTTGAATTAATACGTTTTTTTATGTAGTAGAGCTCTTCAACTCTTTTAGGCACATTTGTTTATAAATATTTTACCCACAACATAAATATTCAAGGTTGTTAAAATGGCAGAATTTAGCAAGGCTTAACATAATTCAAATACATCAAAATATAATTAAATTGAAAACATGGAGTGTTGCTCCAATAACTTTTCATCCAAAATTCTTGCCACATGGACTTTGAAGGTTTAAAACATTAGAAACCCAAGTTAAACCATGCATAAAAATAGAAAGTAAAATAGTCTTAAAACAACCGAAGTTTCCTCTTTACCTTCCTCAACTTCTTTTACTTCCTCTTCCTCTTGTGCATTTTTCTGTTGTGTTTTAAACCTTCTCTTACAAAGTGTTTGCTAATGATTTAACCTAAAAACAAACATACATTAAAATTTAAAAACAACGTAAAATATTCACTTAAATATCTGAAATAAAAATTCCCAATTGGCAGAATGATAAGCATACAACATTTTACAATGTGTCAGTAAGTGAAATACCTTCAAAATTTTAACTTGATGGGCGCAACCAACAGGTATAAAGATAGCATATCAAAGCTTCAAAAACATCCATGATTCAATTCCCGATGAGAACCATAAGAATGAGCACAATTAGAATTAATACATCAATAAAAGATGATACACATCTTGCAAGTGTATACTAACCAAACACTTTTTAAGCCTCCTTTTATGCTCCACAAATAAGTAAAATGTTTTGGATGGATTACCTGGAGCAAGAAAGATACGGTGAAACAAATCAGAACCCATAGGGAAAGTGACAATATTACTCATGTGTGGACAGATTGGGTTAAAAAATCGCAAAACGGGTCACTTCTAAAAATTCAATACCAAACACCCCACTTACTTAACTAAAACACAAACACGATCGGGTGATGAAAAAGTTATAAACTCCGCACGTGTATCATTTCGCTATCGACTGCTTGAATCTAAAGCACGATATACTTTACTAGGCCGCGTTAGGACATTCTCACTCATTCTTCGTTGTTGATTACTACCGGTTCACCTTCTGCAAAAGGTGAGTTTCATAGCCCCACTTTTTACTTGTTTTATAAATATTTTATTCAAGCTTTGGGGTGAGATACATGTTCTGTTTTTACTTGAGACGCTTTCGCTTTTAAATACTACGGTTAGTCTAAGTACCGATAGCCCACTTGCCCATAGTTGTGAATTGTTGATTGTGTACATGTTGCGAGCGAGAGTGATGTAGATAGATCTATCGGGATTAGCTATCCCCGTCCGAGATACGGACGTATACCATGTTTGTAACACCCCCAAAATTTGATAGGAGCGGAAGGTAACCGGGGGTGCAACTACATAGCACAAGGTACAAGTCATAGAAAACGACCTCTAAAATGAGACGTTTTAAAATAAATTTCACATTCGATATAATAAAACATCAGAGTTCAAAATAACACATGTCCTAAGTTGTTTAAACATAACATAAAGTCTTAAAGAAAGTTTGATCGAATGCGAAAATAAACATGTAGAGTCTTCAAATGATATCCGTATGACTCCCATCCAAGAAACTTACAACTTAAGGACCTGAGATTAAACATGCTAAAAATGTCAACAAATAATGTTGAGTGAAGTTCATAGGTTTTAAAGTAAGACAATGGACCACAAGATTTTAAGTAATAGTGGACTAATGAAACACATTCATAAGTCAAAACAGTTATTATTGCCCTAAGCTCATGACACCGAACCTTAAAATGTTTTGTGCCCCGAGACTGGATGTTCTGCCAAACATCCCAAATACTTCAAATGTTAAATGCGTCAGTTTGACGTGGCACTAGTTGATACATACCCGGACGGGAATTGTCAGTCACAATAGATCTATTCACAACACTCACGTTCGCTCTCCTAAAGCAATTAACGGCTCATGATATGGGGGACTTAAATGGCAGTAGTGGTACTTAGGCAATAATATTTAGGCATAGCATAGAATTTTGTACTTGCGTCCAAACGTAAAAATATAGCACGTGTCTCCCCCGTGTAGTTTGTAAAACAATTAATAAGAAAAGGGGGCTATGAACGCACCTTTTAGCGATAAGATAAGAATTAATGTAATAAACGTCAGATATAATGAGATAATCCTAGGAGCAACGTAGAAGAAATGACGCGACTTAGAATATATTTAAAGAAAATATATTACGCAGCATTAATAAGTAAGTTTTATAAAAATATTTTTATAAAGTAGTTGGCATTGTACACCAATTTTTAAGTTTTTATAAAATATATTTGGGCCCAAATTATACATTCCCAACTTAATACTTAAGCTAAAAAACAAGTATTTCATTTAATTAATATAAGCCCACTAATATATAACCATTTTAGTGTTTAAAAGTCCAATCATACAAGAGCTGCCAAAAATTTTCGGTTTAATCTAACTTCACGGACTTGTATCTCACAATCCGCAAATGGTCTTTGGTCGGTTTTATGCTTACGGAAAGGTCAATGAGTCTATTTTACAGATTAGTAGGCTCCACAGCTTCAAAAAATTTGTAACACATGTGAAATTACCCTTTTACCCTTAGTTACCAAATTTGAGTTTTAACTGATTTTTAATGCCTCACAAAATCAGACGTATCTCTCAAACCGTACATCCATTGAGGCCGATTCAGGCGCCAAAATTTAAGTTAGCCTAATATCTACAAGTTTTAATTTTACAAAAATGGGGGTTTCCATACAAAATTCTGGAGTTATAACTAAATGAAAATCTATGCGCATTTTCCGACCACTTTTACCGTTTCTTTCATAAATCACTCATCGGGTATCGTTACGCTTCGATTCAAGCGGAAAAACGAAGCTAACACAATTATCTAGGTCCCTATCATTTTTATCAAAACCTCACTGGTCATTAACATTTCAAAAATACCTCCCCAACCTACTGATTTAAATCAGTCCCAAAATTAGTGTTGCATGCCCAATCAAAATAAGTTTCTAGCCCAATATTCTTGTGTACAATGCCATATTTTTTTACCAATACAAAATAAAGAATGTAAAAAAATCCTAAATATAGAAAATACATCAAACTAGCATACTTTTACATGAATAAATTATAGAGAAACAACAAGCTTACAAGAAGAAGAAAATGATGATGAATGTTAACAATGGTCAACCAAATCTTTTACCCACTCAAATATTAGAACAAAATCATCCAACCAAATCTTGCAATAACCCTTGATGAACTTCTATAACCCTTTCAATTACCCAAGAAAAATCAGCCCCTAAACCTTAGGGAAAGATGATGTTGATGAGATAAAATCAAAGAACCATGAGTGAAACTTGAAAGCCTTCAATCTTGTGATAATTTTTGCTAGAAAAACTTGTATGGATTGGTGTTGGTGGAGCAAATGTGGCAGACCAAACCAAGGAGAAAGGAAGAGAACAAATTTTTTTTTGAAATTACTTAGCAAGTGTGTGAAGTGGGATGGAGAGGTGAATGCATGCAAAGATAATCATGAATATATATGGAGACTATCAAAACTAAGGATTTGGTTTTTGTGTGTGTTTCTCAAGGGAGGGCCGACCCTTGGGTTGGAATATAATTTTATTTTTGCAATGTATAATTAATTTTGTGTACAAAGTGTTGTGTTTAAATAAAAAGGTTTAAGTGCAAACGTAAAAACGTAAAGTATAGCAAAAGTCTAGGCGAAACTACGAAGTGAAAATGCAAATAACAAAAATAGGATTATGACGTTTGGGATACTTTTTTGAGAAATAATGAATTACGAAAGACACGTAGACGGATATTAAATCTAAAGACGGATCACGGTAAACTAGGAACGCGAGATAACTTATCCGATAAAACCGTAAAAAGTAAAATTTACTCAAAAGTAAACAATAAATAGGAGTATGGATTAAAATAATGACCTGGAATTTAAGAAGTATTACAATGTCGAACCTTGAGTGAATCTAGACACCTACGGAGTTACTTTACTTGGCATACTTGGTGCATTATATTGTTAGCTTCGGTGTCTTAATTTAGTACTACCGTAATACCTTTGTGATATATTGTATGTGTTACAATAGTCGTGCCAAACTAAACTTACGTCCATACTTAACATTTTACTTAAACCTATGAACTCACAAACATTATTGTTGACCTTTTAGCATGTTTATCTCAGGCACCTAACTTGTAAGGATTTTTGAAGAGCATTCAGAGAGTCAGCATGCATTCATGACTTTTCTACAAGAAACTTATATAAAACGCAAGGCATAGATGCTATATCTAATTCCGTTTAACTCTGATTATTTTAACTATGATATTTTATTAAATAAACGATGTATATTTTTAAAACATCCATATAGTGGTCATTCCCTGTACTTTGTGTTTGAGATACTTTACGAACATCACGCCCCCATGTTTCCTATTCCGCTGCGCCATGTTTTGGGGGTGTGATAGAGTGGTATCAAGAGCCAAGGTTATACAGAACTAGGTTAAATATTAGGCCTAGACTATAACCGCATCATAAGCATTACATTATAACATCATTAGAACGCTTTACGTGCTTAGACATTACATGATATCTTTGTTGCCTATACGTGCGTTGTTGTTGCCCATACGTGAGTTCATTTTGCTTCAAGTTCATTTTGATTGAGGTTATTTGATTAAGTTGTTTCGGATTGAGTTCATTTTGAGGTGAGATTATTTTATTGATTTGTTTCGGATTGAGTTCATTTTGCATTGAGTTATTTGATTTGAGTTGTTCTGATTGAGTTATTTGATTTAATTTGTTTGATTAGTTATTTGATTCGAGTTGTTTGAATGAGTTATTTGATTTGAGTTCATTTCCTTGAGTTGTTTTGATTAAGCTATTTGACTTGAGTTGTTTTGATTAAGTTCATTGGGCTTTGAGTTATTGTGTTGAGATCATTTTGCCTTAAGTTATTTGCTTGAGTTCATTTTGCCTCGATCCTATTTTCTGTTGCTTTTGCTTTGCACATAATGTGCACTTGATTTATATAAAGGTTATTTATATAAACCATTTTTGCTTGTCGCAGTGTTATGTCCCACTCCACTATTCTGATTCCTTCCGACTCCGTTGGAGAGGGTATCATATTGTCACCTTCACTAGTCATCTTATCAAACACAAAGGCAGAGGTCATGGCTATACCTGTTGTACTACCTGAGATTGCCCTAGAGGCGGCAACAACAGTTGTAGTTGCCTCGCCAACTGCTACACCAGGCCTTGCTATTGAGACTGACCCAGAGGTCGAGCCATCGGAGGCACCGCTTTCTCCCGACTATGTGCCATATTCCCCTATCTTTGCACCCGCATCACCTGATTACCATCCCGGATCAGACACTGAGTTTGAGCTCATGGAGGATGATTCTGAGCCTATTGAGGACGCACCTGAGGCAGCTGAGCCCCTATCTGCTCAGGTTGCACCACTACCACCAGTTCATAGTACACCTACCTAGCCTACCTCACCTACTATGCCTGCATCCGTAGGACCATCTCGTAAGAGATATAGGTTCCTACCACCAATATCAGTTATACCACCGTAAGAGATATAGGTTCCTACCACCAATATCAGTTATACCACCGTCAGATCCCGTTAGACGTCATAGGTTGGTGGAGGCTCATCGTTGGGCTTTCGCCAGAGACGGTATCGACACTTGGAGACACTAGGAGGGTGATCCCATATATAAGATGGAGGAGGGTTCTTTAGCCCAGATACACCCAATCATCGGCCAGCCTATTCACCACATCATTCCCATACTCGTGGCGAGACTTGTCCGCCTTGATGGACAGATCGAGGAGATTCACGACCATCGGCGAGAGGTTTTGGTCGCGAGGATTGAGTCAGGAGAGCAGGAGATCGAGACCTTGCATTCCAGAGGCGTAAGGGAAGAGGCACATGTTGCAACCCTACGAGGTTTACTTGGGATTTCTAGAGTTAGGATTGCGGATCTTGAGTTCCAAGCTGAGGATGCAGAGGATAGATTGGAGCAGTGTGAGCGTGGATGGATTCACGACATGGCACGCATTAGAAGACTCGAGGAGCATCTAGGCATTTAGACAGTAGACTAGTACCATTGTAGCTATCACTATTGTAGCCCACTAAGTTAAGTATTACTCGCTAGTGGCATTAATGCGACACTTGTGCTCTTTTATTCTATAAAGACGATGTAACAATTATTAATTCTGCTATATGGTTATGACTATGCTATATATTGATGTTGTTTACTTGCCATGATTGTTTCTTTATGTACTCTGCGTGTCGTGACCTCATTTCACTTAGTTTATTTGGTGTGTTGTGATTAGGATCCTGTGTTAGGACTATTAGAATCGATTAGGCTCGATCATACTAGTTAGTAGGAAACTTGTACTCTTTCGAGAGATTGATGTATTAAGTATGAAACTATGGCGATGAGTTATAATATTAGTATGCAGTAATATCTACTCGCCTAGTACCTTGTTCATCTCTTTTGGAATTTTCTTCGTTTATTGATTCTTACTATATATACATACACGCACACACACACACACACACACACATTATATATATATATATATATATATATTATATATATACTATATATTATATATTTATATATATATATATATATATATATTGTATTTTCGCGTATCGTAACCTTATTGTTGTCGTATCTATCGTATGTTGTGACTACATTTCGTGCAAATATAGCCGTGTGTTACATTCTTGTGAACATGGAAGCACGTTGATCAATTCAAATATGAATTTTAATAAACATCGTATATATTGCATTGTATTACTTTGTATTTATCTTGTACTCTATGCCCAACCCATTGTATCTATTGTCAGGCTCGGCCCATCTCATGTAAGAAACCTTATGTATCTTCTATATATTGCTAATGAGAAACGCATAATCATTCAAGGGAAATCATTCCTTATTATGGTAATCAGAGCCTAATATCAATCTTCCTGTAATCTTCTCCTTCTTTTTCTCTCATAACACGCTCCTCACCTCTCCCTCCCATCTAAAACCCTACGCAGCCGCCACCTTCCTCAACCTCTAGTGGTTGGTGAAGACTATAACACACCACCTCCATCACAACCCATCAACATCATGTCCCGCTCATCCTAGATCTCGAACAACTCAACTATGATGCCTAGAGTGAACTCTTCACATCTCATTGTTTAAGTTTTGGTATCCAAGGTCTCTTAGATGGCTCGTATGCGTGCACGACCTCTAACGCGGTGGAGTGGAAGAAACTGGACTCTTTAGTCAAAGTTTGGATTTACGGTACCATTTCTACATCTCTCTTGCAGATTGTCTTGAAAAAGAACGTCTCGGCTCATGATGTGTGGAAGAGTCTCGAGGATCTCTTCCATAATAACAAGGATGCTCGTGTTATGGAGCTTCATGAAGAGCTTCGATCCTTAGAACTTGGCAGCCTCTCCATCGCCGAGTATTTCAAACGTATAAAGGTAATATCCGATCTTCTTTCAAACATTGATTCTCCTATCGATGATAAGAACCTGGTTATGTATGCGGTCAATGGTTTGGGTGACAAATACGAGCATTTCAGCAGTATTATTCGTCACAGCAAGAACCCGCTAAGCCTACTCGAGACTCGCTCAATGCTTCTGCTTGAGGAGTCCCGTCTGAAGAGGAAAGAAAGTCATGGTCATGCTCGTAACACGCCGTCTTCTTCCATGGTTCTCATCGCATCATCAGGTAGTGGTAACAAAGGTAATGGCAAGAAGGAATTGTGTAGGAATTTCCAACGCGGAAATTGTCGTTTTGGTGCTCGCTGTAGGTACATGCATGGTAAACAGAATGATAATACTCACTCTCAAACAAGTAACAGTACCAATCATGTTATTCCTCCACAAGGTCACTATCAACAGGTTTATGTTCGTGGACCTCAAGCTCAGCCATGACCCTCTCAACACCAACATTGGGCTGGTCATTCTTCATTTCAGCACAATAGTGGACAAGCTTTTGGCCCGACTGGTTCTATTCTTGGTCCAGCCCCTAACCAGGCCACATCCACTGCCTATGGCCCATATGGTCCACGCCCTCATGCTCCTCATGGCTACTGGGAATACAGTGATCAGCCCACTACTCTTCCTCGAGCATTCAATGCCACAACCCTTCGCTACGCGGACAACAATGAGGACTCGGGGTGGTATTTTGACACTGGTGCAACTTCACATCTAGCATCGGACGCAGGTATACTCACAACTATTCTTAATAAACGCGTTAATACATCTATTGTTGTTGGTAATGGGTCCACCATACCGTTTACTAACACCGGGCATAGTATTTTGCCATCTTTGCATCGACCCTTATACCTTCAAAATGTTCTAATCACACCTCACATAATTAAAAACTTAATATCCGTTCGTCAATTTACCCGTGATAATAAATGTAGCATTGAATTTGACGAATTTGGTTTTTCTATGAAGGATTTTCGGACCCGTCAAGTGCTCCTCCGATGTAATAGCACCAGAGATCTATATCCATTCCACACTTCCTCCACTAGTAACCCCACTGCTCTCTTGACGTCCAACCATTAGATGTGGCACCAAAGACTCGGGCATCCCGGTGATGAAGTGCTACGTTTTTTAGCTTTTAATAAATTTATATCGCGTAATAAACCAAAGTCTATGACTTTGTGTCATGCGTGCCAACTTGGTAAGCATGTAAAGCTTCCTTTTTTGCATTCTTCTACTTTTGTTGCAAACACTTTTGATATTGTCCATTCGGATGTGTGGACGTCCCCTATATTGAGTGTTAGTGGTTTCAAGTATTATGTCATATTTATTAATCATTTCTCTCATTTCTTGTGGGTTTATCCTCTTAAAAAGAAAAGTGATGCATTTTCTAAATTTCTTCAATTCCGTGCCTATGTAAAAACTCAATTTCATAAAGAAATCAAAGCGTTTCAGTGTGACCACGAAGGCGAGTTCGACAACACACAACAACATGAACTTTTTTAAACAAATGGCATACAATTTCGTTTCTCTTGCCCAAAAACATCTCAACAAAATGGCAAATCCGAAAGGATGCTACGAACAATTAATAACCTTATACGAACCTTACTCTTTCAAGCACACTTACCACCTCAATATTGGACCGAAGCACTTTTTATGGCCACCCATTTACTTAACATATTACCCTCTACTTCCATCAAAAACGTCATCCAATTCGCTAAACTTTTCAACAAACCACCATCTTATACACATCTACGCATTTTTTGTTGCTTGTGTTATCCATACATACATACCTCACATAAACTACAACCTAGATCTACACCGTGCATTTTTCTTGGCTACCCTACCAACCACCGTGGCTACCGTTGTCTTAGCCTTGACACAAATAAAATCATAATATCTCGTCACGTCAACTTTGAGGAATCCATATTCCCTTTTAAATCCATGACACCCTTTTCACCACCCTCATACCAATTCTTAAAACAAAATATTGATCCCTCACCAACACAACTAAAACTTCTCTCCACCCCTGATATCTCCCATCCACACGAACCAGCTGCACAAAGCACAACTAACATATCAACCCAACATATAGATATCGCACAACAACCTACAACACCACCATCAGGACCATCTCAGCCCATAACACCTCCAAACCAATCCAATCCGCCTAGTCTAACACAACCAACACAACAAAACCACCAGGCCCAACCAAACTTACAGCAAACCACCGCTACTGGCCTAAACTCCAACATGCCCTCTCGTCATCCTATGGTCACACGGTCTCGCGATGGCACAACTAAACCCGTAGATCGCCTAAATCTTCATGTTGCTACCCTTGCACCAATTCCAAAAACTCACGTCCAAGCCTCTCATAACCCACATTGGCAAAATGCTATGCAGGGTGAATTTAACGCGTTAATTAAAAATGGCACGTGGGTTCTTGTCCCGCGACCACCTAATGTGAATGTTGTTCGATCTATGTGGCTTTTTAAACATAAGTTTCATGCAGATGGATCACTTAGCAGGTACAAAGCCCGTTTGGTTGCAAATGGTAAAAGTCAACAACAAGGCATCGATTATGATGAAACCTTCAGCCCTGTAGTTAAACCCGCCACTATCCGCACTGTACTTAGTCTTGCTGTATCATGACAGTGGCATATTCACCAGCTTGATGTGAAGAATGCTTTTCTTCATGGACACTTGACAGAGACAGTCTACATGCATCAGCCACCAGGCTTTACTGATTCTGCTCACCCTGATTATGTCTGTCTTTTGCAGAAATCCTTATATGGTCTAAAACAGGCTCCACGTGCATGGTTTCAGCGCTTTGCGAGTTATGCTTTACGAGTTGGTTTTCAACATAGTAAAACTGACTCGTCCTTATTTATCTATCATCGCGGTGTGGACACAGCTTATTTACTTCTATATGTGGATGATATTATCCTTACAGCTTCTTCATCAGGCTTATTACAACGTATTATTTCCTCTTTAAAAGGAGAGTTTGCTATGACAGATCTTGGCCCACTTAACTATTTTCTTGGCATATCTGCTACTTGCACCTCATCTGGCATATTTTTATCTCAGTCTAAATATGCCACAGAGTTACTTGAGTAGGCCCACATGCTTAATTGTAACCCTTGCAGGACACCCGTTGATACAGAGAAGAAGCTAGGCCCTGAAGGAGCTCTAGTTGATGATCCTACCTTATATCGCAGCCTTGCTGAGGGTCTTCAGTATCTCACTTTCACTCGACCTGATTTGTCATATGTCATTCAGCAGTTGTGTCTCTATATGCATGATCCCCGAGAGCCTCACTTAAACGTTATGAAGCATGTTCTTTGTTATGTTTGTGGCACTACTGATCTTAGACTCCAGTTATACCGCTCTAGCACATCATAGCTTACTACCTATTCCGATGCTGATTGGGCTGGTTGTCCCGCTACCCGCAGATCTACATCGGGGACAACCTTCTTGCATGGTCTTCAAAACGTCAAGAAACATTGTCCCGATCTAGTGTTGAGGCCGAATACCGGGGAGTGGCCAACGCCATAGCAAAGACATCATGGCTTCACAATCTTCTTTGTGAGCTTCATGCTCCTCTTTATACTGCCACTATGGTATTTTGTGACAATTTTAGTGTTGTCTACATGTCAGCTAATCCCGTGCAACATCAGCGCACAAAGTACATCGAGATAGATATTCATTTTGTTTGGGAGAAGGTTATAACCGGCCATGTTCGTGTCCTTCATGTACCTTCTTGGTTTCAGTACGCGTATATATTCACTAAGGGTCTCCCCTACACTTTGTTTGCTGATTTTTGATCCAGTTTGAGCGTCCGTAAGCCTCCCGCTCAAACTGCGAGGGAGTAATAACCATTGTATAAATACAAAGTTATACAATACAATATATACGGTGGTTATTAGAATATGCTAGTAATCCATAACACCAAATGACTATGAAGAAATTCTAGAGAGCAAAAGTAGATGGAAGGGAGGTTCTAGTAAGAGAAAGTAAGATAGAAAGAAAGATTAGATTATGTGTGAATGAACCAACCAACCAACCAACACCCTCTCCATGTGTGGAGAGGGTATTTATACATCATAGCTAACCGGTCATGGGCTTTAGTAATGGGCTTTCCTTGTGTCTTTGGCCCTGTTAACTTACTAACATTACATTGGATTAATCTACGAGCTATGACTATCTATATTGGTAGTGACCGATACTTTTCGTATTTCTAACAATCTCCCCCTAAGGTAGGTCACTCCAATTTACAAAAACTTAAACCTAGCATACTATG
The DNA here is from genome assembly GCA_026074375.1 of Tanacetum coccineum. Taxonomy (NCBI): domain Eukaryota; kingdom Viridiplantae; phylum Streptophyta; class Magnoliopsida; order Asterales; family Asteraceae; genus Tanacetum; species Tanacetum coccineum. Next base: position 64,679 of record BQNB010008173.1, read on the forward strand.
CTTTGACTTTAGTCTTGAGCTCGTAGTCTTTAACTTCAATCATTAGCTTGTGATATGTTGTAGTGATAATTGACTTTAGGCTTTGACTTGCATCTTTGACTTGATATAAACATGATCTTGAGCACATTGAAATCATCAGCCAAATACAATCTCCTTTATCATCATCTTGTGATCTTTTCCATCTTGTGTACTTGTGACTTTCGAACCGACATGCTCATATTGTTCTTGATATTGAAAGCATGTGTAGCTATCTTTCTTGATATTCTTTAACTTTAACACTTTGTTACTTTATGGAGGACGTATGGTATCAGAGTAGCGGAAGTCTTGAAACATGTACTTGTGCTTTCATGCTATCTTTATGAATTTCGGTCGAGTATGAGCATGCGGCTATGAATCTGACTCATCCACGTCTAGCTGCTGCCACCATCAGGAATACCTGCAGGTTTAGGTTAGTGATAATCAATAGATATGGACGAAAGTGTCTTTGTCACTTTGTCGAATACGGTTGTATTAACCACGGTTCCCCGTTGATCAGTATAAATACTACCTGTGATCAGATAGAATTCTAAAGAATGTTCTTGACAGGGTTTCGCAGCTATACTAGTCGTTCTCGTTACCGGAATGTCTCAAAGTAGACAACACGGTTGAGTGAACCAGTGAGTTACTATCTCACCGATTGAAATAAAAATTGATTTGAAAATCAATCGACGTGTCACTTTGCTAAAGTGTTTTTGCGACACATCAAGAGTTTTAAGCATTTCAAAATTCATCAATCGTCAATTCATATCCTGGAACAAGTTTGATTCATATAGAATCGCACCATCGTTTCTTTCCAGTTGTCACAAGCTTGATTTGTATAGAATTGCACAAGTCACCTACCATGAGCTTGTTTGATGTTGGCTCAAGCAGGATTTCCATCTTCACTGTGAATACTTAAGTATCACTCGAATGTTATGGCAAAATCACAAGGATAATACGTAGGACTCTTAATATATACTTCTTGTTATTCACATTGTGTGACATAGCAAGAATAATTTTGACAAGTGTCCTAATAATATTTATAGATGATCTCTTTTTGGCTCTAGACTCAATAGTGCACTTTGGTTTTAGTGATCAGAGGCTGGAGCAGACTGCCACCTTTTTAATACCAACTAACTCGGAGTGAGGAAGTTGATAGAAATGCGTGTAATCTCTATGAGAAATGAACCAGAAATCTTTTGAGAGATTTTGAGTGGCTAGGGAGGGTTGTGCATTGCATCACTGGGTCCATGATGTCAGTCTTCAATGTCAGCAATCATCTTTGTGATTCTTGACAGCAGATGTATTGACCCAGTTTCTGTCTAAGTGTAAGGAGGGCTTCTTTCTTTTCACCCTTTATCTTAACTTTTCTTTTTAATTCTTCAACCCCTTCAGCGCTTACCAAGACTTCATAACTAGTACCTTGTTGGGTTTGTTCCAGTACTAGCTCCATCTCAGTCGGCACTCTTCCCTTATTCTCACTTTTACTCCTTTTTCATACCTAAGGACTACTACACTATCTACTGGAATATTCCTAGGTAGATCCCTCCGGTTCTGGCTGGATCATGGGAATGAATACCTAACCTTAACCACCTTATAACTCCAATACAGTAATTTAAATGGTCGGTCTTTGGTATTTCCATATTTCAGCCAATCATGAAACCGTTTGCTCCCTCTTCATATGTGCATCGATTAATCGAAAGAGTTTAGCACATATATGGGAAAGCGTATACTTGAGATCTTAAAAATCATATTATTAGCCATATATTTTAATCACATTTTCTCCCCTTATCAAAAATATTCAATCTCTTAATATTTTGGATATCAATTGATTCAAATATAACTCCTTTCGGGGAAAGAATGTCCAATTATTAACAAGCCACAATAGGAACATATTAATGCTCCCCCTCAATTTTTGAGGTAATTATATGGTGTTTGAGTACGTTAATTTGAAATTTTTTGAATTTACTAAGAAATTCTTGAAAATTTGTACTCAAACAAAATATAAGCCTAATTATAGTCTACACTACTTATATACATATTCACAATTTTGATTATATATGAGAAATTGACCTGAAATGTGTCGAGATAGAATATGACAAAGTCATATTGTCCTTTCTAAAAGCCTGAGATCTTTCCCGTATATCCTTCCACCAACGAACATCTCTAAATTCCGCATCAACCTCCTCTGATAAAGTTTCTTGTCTATATCCTGAAACATAACCTAATCCCTTTTCTTGTCTAAGTTACTCCATTTCCTCATTGGCAGATATTCCATTCTTATCCCCGCAGCAATGCCGTAAAGAGCAGTCCGAACATCATTGAGCGTGCCATCACTGAACTTGTGGAGTTCATCAGTACGCATCAATCTTTTCCTCTTGAACTGATCCACATATATTATTCCATGAGGGTTTGAGTGTGAAGTGTATGCGGTTTTGTTCCTGAGATTTGATTTGTATGTGTCGGGTTTAGTGAGGTTGAGCTTCTTTTGGTAACTTTTGACACCTAATTGAAGATCTTCCACCCGCCTTTGAATGACAATCCGTCTTGTGAACATACGTAATACCACATTTAAATCATATCGTTCGTCGATTCTGAGATTGGTCAGCTTTTGTTGAATGAGTAGAAGTAACATGTCTTCAATGTCTTGTAGACGTAGTCTTTTGAAATCACCTTCTTTAAATGTATATAGCTGTTGATCATCTCGACGAACTTCAATCTCTTCCAGGTGACCGTAGTCATACTTCTTCATGATTGTAAGTCTGGTAACTGCAATGATTCTTCTTCTAGAGTATACATCTTTAGACGAAGTCAAGTTGCTTGCATATCCGTAGAAGCTTTTTGCGTTTGGGACCCCAGTGTGAAGTGCCCAAGTAAGCATGTTGATCATATTTCACCACCATGGGACTTCACAATTCATGAACCAAGTCTTCAATCCATTTGAGCTCATAAGTAGCAGCCTTTGTTTTTGTCACTGAAGTTGAGTAACGTCTGCTTAAGTCTCCACCCTTCAGATATTCCAGATCTTTATTGATAAAGTAATCCTTATGGATAATTTGACGTCCTCGATGATCTTGAATTAACAGAAGAGGCTTTCTGAGATCGAACGGATACGGTTTGTTTTCGGGGTTATGCCAGTCAAGTCGTTCAGTTGTTGCTTTGTAACATTCTTCAAGATGGTACTCTAATTCCGTAATACTCTTGCAAGTGCCTTTGAGCAGGTTGAATGCCGGTCCAACCAGAATTTCTTGAGTCAGATTTGGAATTTTAAGCCGATTCATGACAAATACAGAGAAATCAAATAAAGTATCATTGAACTCATCAAATGAAGTGGGAGGTTATTCAGCATGTGCAGCTTGACTTATCAAGGTCTAAGGTGGTCGAAAGTCAACTTGTTGTATTTTACTCCAATCAGGATCAGGAGTTGGAGGTCGCTCGGGTTTCTTGAACCAGTCAGCTTGGTTAACCTCCTTGTCAGCGGGTTGTTCATCATCGTTTCTCGTGACAAACTCTTGATCTTGTTGCATGCCTGAGTCTTCAACAGTATGACTTGGCTCCTCTGCATGGGCAGATTTGCCGAAAGACTTATGTTGAGATTGGGAAGCGTCTTTAGAGGTGCTTGAAGACTTATTTTCCTTAGACCTTGAATCTTTGAAGGACTCGGCATCTTTACCAGATTTCCTTCTTTTTGTCCCTCGGTCTGATCCAGCGAAGAGGTCTTCATCCTTATCTTGATCATCTCGTCCTCTTTTTAGTAAGACAACATCACCATATGAGGTAATAATGTCTTTGTCAGAGTTGTATGATTCGACCAATGCATTATAGAGATTCTTCTGATTGTCTGATCTATTTATTGATTTATTGGCCTCTATTTTGTCAATGAGAATCTTCTTCAGTTCAAATTCTGACAGTGAAGCTGCAACTGCGTAAGCCGTCTGAGGTTGATTAGTTGATCTAACTAATACTTCAGCTCCCAGAGATTTGGTCACATACTTCTCAATCTTTGGCATGATCTTGGAGACTTAAGCTTTAACTTGATCCTTGATTATTATCTTCATGGTCGAGTCTACCTGATTGAGAAATTCTTGATTCTCGGCTTGAGCTTCTTCTCTGAGCTTGTTTGTTTGTAGTTGAACAGCCACATCCACTACTTCTTTCATCTTGGAAGCAAGATACGTATCAATAATTCCCAGAATTGAAGAGACAGCTTCAACAAATTGATTTATTTGTCTTAACTTAGACATTTCAGATTCTAATGCGGATACCTTTTGATCAAACTTGAATACGGATGCAAAGTTAGGAATTTCTGGAAAAGTCACTATTGGATTTGTGGAAGTTGTTGTTGTGAAAGTTGGTGTTTGTTGTTGTAGAAGAGGATTGAAGAACGGAGTTGGCAGAGGAGTAGTTGTAGTGAAGCCGGATGTGATTTCAGGAATTGCAGTTGCATGATGAGCAGAGGTTTCCAATAATGAAGCAATCTCATTGTCAGCTGGAGACGGATTCTCAAGATTTAAGAGCTTGCTTGTAAAGTCAGAGGAGATAGAAGAGCTTTGTATAGGTTCATCGACCTTCTGTGCTTTAATGATTGGAGTAAGAATCACATGAGCGTCTTCCTCTACTTGATTAAACCCTGATTCTTGAGAGACATTTTGTTGTTCTGAAGCTCCTTGATCAACATCGGTCATCACAGTATCATCATTTCCTAAATTCACATTCACATCGTCATACAGCTCCTTTATAACCTCTTCATCTTCTTCATCATCCATTGTTTCTTCATCATCAAGCTTTTCTTCATCATTGAGTTCATAGTCTAAAGGAGTATGAACTATGTCATCGACATCTTCTTCTTCAAGTTCAGTCTGATCTACATTAGTCAAATTAGGATTAGGAATCTCATCGCTGTCAGATTCTGTTCTTTCGTCGTCACTGTCCTCATCATGATCATTACTCTCACCATCATCATCATTATCACCATCATCATCGGTATCATCTTCGTCTTCACTATCTCCCTAAGACTCTTTATCACTTTCATATTCGTATAGAGGTACATCAGGAAACCCTGGTATAGTACCAGTTCATTCATCTGTACCAGAAGTCTTTTGTTGTTGCTCATCAGGAACCTTTGATTGAGTGTCAACTCCATCACCTGAGCCACTTGCGTGAGAAATGTGAAATTGTGTCTTGCTTCTTTTGGTAGCCAGCTTAAGTTGTTCAGCTTCAGTTAATGCAACCTTAGACAATACAGCTAATCCTTTGGTTGTTGGCTTCTTTGCAGGTTGCTTCTTCTTGTCAGATTTAGACACCTTAGCTTTAGATTTGATTCTGGTACCTTTAGTAGCTTGAACAGGCTTCTTCTTGGGAGATGTGTCTGAATCAGCTTTCTTTCGAATGTACTTAGGTTTTGGTGCCTTTTCTCCAGAAGCAAAAGCATAGTATGTCTGGTAAGCTTTGGATTCCAACATAGCTTGGTTTGTTAATTCTATTGGAAGAATGGTACCATATACCTGAGTATCTTCATGTCTGGAGATACATCTCATAGAAGTAAACATAATATCATCTCGAGCAGTGTGCCAAAACATCTTGTTTCTCCTTGGAATAGACGGATCCTTTGACATGAAGTAATCAATGATGATCTTTGTGAATCTGGGATATGACATCTTGTTTGTCTTCTTAGCATCTTTGTTTTTAATCTGGAATAGTAAGTCTTCCTAGAGTAGATACACATAATCGATATTCTTCTTATAGAACATACCCCAGAGTATTTGAGCACGGGACAGACGAATCTTGTCCATTCTAGTTTCTTTACCACTTAAGCACTTGTTGATGACGGTAGCAAATACTCTCCATGGTTGATGCAAGTAGTCAACATTCACATCAGTGAGATAGGTGATGTCTCCAGTGTGCCCAAGATCTCTGATGAAAGAGAGAATGTCTTGTTCCAGTGGGAGGTCTTCAAAGACTTGTCCTGGAATTTTAGGACAAAACTGAAGAATGTCTCTGAATATATCAACATCAAGAGAGACTTTCTTCTTGTTAATAGTGAATCTGATGGATGACCTATAACAAAAACAGTAGCCCAAAATTCTTGCATGTAAATAGCAGGAACATCTGCAGTGATGAGGAATGCACGGTAGACTAGAGTGAGAGCGAGAGCATCCAACACCACTTGAAATGTAGCTTCTTTTGGCTTGATGTCAGTCTTGAGTCTCATGTTGCATTTCCCGAACTCAAGACGGTCAACAGGGGCAACAAGAGCATCATCAAGGGCTTTCTGTTGTGCTTGAGTGGTACTCATGTTTTTGCTAAGAGTTTGACCAATACAATTTATATATATAACCAATTTTATATATGAAACAATATAAGGCCCTTTGAATACTTAAGCTTGATCCATGTTGTGGCATCATTTAAATGATTAGGCTCATTAAGGAATTTAGCAATATTGAATTAGATCTAATCATCCGAAGGGCAACTTAATTGGGCATAAAGTGAAAGGCATTAAGACAACTGAATTAGTGTTTTTGGGAATCCTATTCAAACTAACTTGTAGAGAATAAGGTAACCTAAGACATGTTCAGATATCCTTGTTGAACCTTGTTATATAGCACACTTAACTTAATTAAATTGCCTAATTAACCAATTTTAATTAGCTACCTAACTTGAGTTAAAAATTGCCTTCAGAAAATTTAAATCTTAAAATTCCTTAAAACCATTGCTAAATCGCCTCCTATTGAGGAATTGATAAATCGCCTCCTAGGTAGGTTTGTTAACTCGCCTCCTATAACGGATTGATAAATCGCCTCCATAATTATGTTGTTAATTCGCCTCCTTAATCATGTTGTTAACTCGCCTCCTAAAGGGTGTTGTTAACTCGCCTCCTTAAGGGATTTGTTAAATCGCCTCGTAAGGCATAGTTGTTAATTCGCCTTCCACAGGAAGTTGTTAACTCGCCTCGTGAAGGGGGTTGATAACTCGCCTTATGAGGGAGTGTTGTTAACTCGCCTTCTGAAGAGAGTTGTTAACTCGCCTTCTAAAGGCGTTGTTAACTCGCCTTCTAAAGGCGTTGTTAACTCGCCTCACATAGGCAGTTGTTAACTCGCCTCCAAACATATTTTTCACATACATGGCTTTTCAAGCATTAAGAAGTGCACTAATAGCATTTTAAACAGATGAATAACACTTAGATTCATTTATAATAACTTTTAGCCACAGAATCATCAAGAATGATCAAAAACGAGTACGTTTAAACATTATAACACTTTCATTCAAGAAACTACAAACAATGATGAAATTTAAAGGCTCATGTTCATTCAAGGATACATATACATACTAGTTAACACAAAACCCACTTATAGTTTTCAATATTTTTCCTAAACCTATTAAACTATAAACCCTAAAAATAAGCCTTTTACTCTCTTAGCCCAAATTAAAACCATTTCTTTGGCCTATTTCCACAAATAAAAAGCCCAAGACCCTCATTCCTTTTATAACACACAATTCAAAGGGTCAAAGCCACAAAAAGAGTCACATTTACTGTTTATTATCCCCTACCCCTTTCCCTCTATTTTTCACCCCACAACACCAGCGTTAAATCAATCCAAGCACGCTCGCTCTCAAATTGCTTCTAGAAGGAGTCTGACACGTCTGACACTCAGGAGTCCACGCTAGCGATCCTAAAGAATATGATTGGAGGATGTGACGTACACTCAAATCAAGGGCTGTGATCATTAGATCTATAGTTGATTATGATTGGATGGTCAGGATTAGATGTTAAGATTAATGTTTCTTAACTTAGTACCGACAGTACAAATAGTTAGTACTGTCAGTTATACTTAGTACCGACAGTACAAAGTAGTTAGTACTGTTAGTTAGTTAGTACCGTTAGTAGAAACTTAGTTAGTACCGTTGAGAAGATATTTAAAAGATATTTATGAGATATTTTAGAAAAAGATTTGTAAGCCTTTTAGGGTTATCCTTAATATATAAAAGGAACCCTAGGCATAGTTAGATATAGTTTTGACAGAAGCTTAGCAAATATACACAATATCATAGTTAGCAATCTGTAATCCTCAAGAACACTTTAACAAAGTTGTTATTCAGTTGTTCATTGTTCTTCTTAGTACCTGTGTTAAGATTCCGCATTAACATATTGTATTCATAGTCATTGTTTCCATATAGTCATTTGTATTTATACATCTTGGCTATCATCCTTTATAGGCTGCAAAGATCCATTCAGTTTAGTAAGGACCTTCATTAGAGATTGAGGAACGTCTCAAGCCCTAGAAGGTTCTGCTCAATGCTATAAATAGAAGCTCTCATACACAGTGCAAGACATCTAGGAGTAGGGTAATTTAGTGTAGTATAGGTTCTTATTTTCTAGCTTATTAGTGCTTATTTTATCTTTAAAGTCTTGTATTTCCTTTCAAATAATGTAACTTTCTTCAAGTTTTAATAAAATCAAGTTTCATTTTGAATTCGTGTTCAAATTCCTCTGTTAAAGCTATTATGTTGTTTGTGTTTGGTTAATAAGTCCTAATAAGCTTAAATAAGCTTATTACTTTCTAAACTAAACCTTTATTAAGATAAGATTAGATTAATAAGCTCAGCACTCAAATTACTCTAAAAAGGTCATGAATAAGCCAATGGAAGATAAGTCAGAGAAGGAAGGGCTTATAGGGCTTATTCTTTGCTTATTTTATAAGCTAGCTTGTTGATTTAAGCTCTTTTGAGCAAAATAAGTCCCTGTTTAGCTGGGACAAAGGTACGTTCTCCTTTTCATAACTTTAGCTTATTTTAACTGTTTGCTTATTTTTGCTTATAGGTCTGCTTAATTCTGCTTGTTTCTACTTATAGTTGCTTTTAATTAGAGTTTAATGCTTATTCTAGTTTGCTTAATGCTTAGATTTCATTTGTGCAAGTTTTATATTAAATCTGTTAGTTTTAGCCTCAAAACTGCTTATTGTAATTTACTTATTTCCTGTGCTTAATTATGTGTTTCTGATGCTTCATTGTACTTATTTCATCTAATACTTAATCTGTTTTTCTGTTTTAAGTCTTGTCACCATCTGTTTTAAGCTAAAAATGTTTTTATAAAGTTAAAGGGGTGTTTGGGATAGCAGTTTTTATTTAAAGAAAAAACTGCTAAAATCTCTTTTGGCTGTTAAGCCAAATTGACTTAGCTTTAATACAGTCTAGTTAGTAGTTATAATCAATTTTATCATGTTTTTAGCTAAGTTTTTAGGTCTTGAGCTTATTTGCAAAATTTCATAGTTAAAAAGTAACTATATCTGCTTATTGGGGAATTTTTATAAATCTACTCTTTAGTGGTTATTTAGGTGTTCAAAAATAGTCTAGTATGCAATTAAGTTGAATCCAGATTTTTAATTTTCAGTTGGTGTCAAAAGAAAAGTTCAAAAATCAATATGAGTCCTAAACTGTCTCTTTTGACAGCTAAATGTTTTAGTTATTTTTAGTTCAAAGTCCTTAAAATAAGATTTAATGTGTTCTTTAGTAGTCATACTTTATCTGTTTTGAGTTTTTAAATTTTGGCTTAAGCTTATTGAAACTTATTTTCAGGTCCAAAAATAGTATAAAATCTGTCAAATGGTCTTTACTTTCATCCTTAGGGTCTGCTGTTTCATTAATTTTAATACATCTTTAGCTTAATCTAGCTGATCTTTTTTCTTGATTCTAAGTGCTTATTAGAAGTTTTGGGCATTTTGTGTTTAGCTTATTAAGTTTTGTTTGAGCTTAATGAGGTTACTAAAAGCTTAGGTCCTAGCTACCAATCCTAGTAGTACTAACTTCAAGGTTAGTACTGCTGAACTTTTTTGATGCTTTCTAGCTTAATCTTTTTGCTTATTTCATGTACATTAGTGCTTATTAGGATTAGGTATTAGTATATTTTAGCCTTTTGAGTTTGTCCTTTAGCTTATTTAGTTAGAAATCTCCTAGCAGTTTAGCCTAAGATGTCAAAATCCTTATTAAGCTAAACTGTTAACTTTCATAGCTTTTTCTCAGCTTATTATTAAGTTTCAAATTGTGTCCCTTTTATTAAAATTACTTATTTCCATGTTATTTAGCTTTTCAAAAATAAATAAATAAATAAATAAATAAATGTTTGTCAAAAAGAGATGGCCACAGGTTTCGAACCTGTTACCTCCCCCTTTGCACACACAAGTCTCAACACAACACACACTAACCATCTCGCCCTTGGGTCTTTTCCATTAGGCATTCTCTTTATTAATTTCTTATAGTCTTTCTTCTAGATTTGTTTATACGAGCTTATTTGCTTTTTATTAGCTTATTCCTTAAGCAAATCTTCTAGATCTTATTTTTCTTAGATTCCTCTTTGCTTAAAGAATTTTTCCTATTTTTTTAGATTTTTATTAAATAGTTTTCTATTTTTAATAATTAATTTAAAGTTAATCTGTTTTTAATTCATATTAAATAAAATAAAAATCAAAAAAAATATATTTCTTTTTCTGAAAATTATTTTTAGTCATTTAGGATTTATAAAAATTAGATTTACATTTTTAGGGCTTAAATTTGATGTACTTGCTTAAATGTTGCGTTTAATTAAATTCCGTTAACGTTTCCGTGCTTTATTTTTACTTGCTTTAATTGCTTACTTGCTTATACTTGTCGTTATATGTTTATATGCGATTTCATTTGTAGAATTAGAAACCAAATCAAAATCTTTTTAAACCATTCAAAACGCGCGATCACGAACCTAACCGATTCTCAATTCGCGCTTCGTCGAGAGAAACGACCCGGGAGGTTTTTGATATAACATTTTGGTTAAAAGCGTTTATCTTAAACCCGACAGAAAATACTTACTATACTATAATTGTTTACATCCTTATATACTTATATACTTATATTATATAGAGTGTGTTTGGGCTGTATCACTGTATTATACGAGTGAATAACACCCCCAACCAAGCAAAACCCCTCAATCAATTTAATGTTTTGCACACTTTTAATTTTGAAGAATCCTAAATCGTTTTTTAGGGTTTTTCGAATTAAAAATGCTTAATAACATGATTCGATCGAGAGATAGGTTGTGTAAGGTGCGTAGAACAAGTCTTTAGTTATACCTTTTGATTGATGATCACTGGAAATGAAGATTGAAGGATGGCGATTTCGAGTTTAGGTTGGGAGGGAAAATAAAAATTTTAAAGTATGTGATTGTGTGTGTAGAAAACAGGGAGGGTGGAGTGTTATAAAACAAAATTCGTTTTTGACACATTCACCCCCTCAAGTTTCATAACCTATGCATTTTTTTATATACAAGTTTTATTAGGCAAGTAAAGTTCAACAAAAATGGCACAAATAGTCCCTAATGTTTTAACTAGCATACCTAAAAACTTATATTTGCACATATACTCCCTAAAGGCATAAACACATAACAGTTAAGGCTCACATAAGCTAGACTTAGTTAACTCCCCTTTAATTGTTAACTCGTTATTATTTAAAACCTTTTCCATTATCACAAAACTGGTTTTATGAAGAAGATAATTGACATTTTTTCCCCTCAAACAATGACCCGTTTTCTATTTAAAGAGTTGTAGTCGTTGTTTGAGTGGTCAAATGTCTTTGAAAAGCATTTTCTGATGAAGTATTGTTAATTTAGAAAACCAAACACCATGAAAAATAAAATTTCTCTTATTTTGACACATAAGCGCACTAACACGTACACCTATGGAATATAGGAAGCACGGGTTATGATGCAAAGTAATCACAAGACTTTGCACAGTCATAGAGTAGACCATGCCCGAGAATAAATTCCCGTTATGAGGTCAAGTTTTCTTTTTGAAATACTTGCCTTTAAGATGATGACCGGGTTGCTATCTGGAATAATAGCAAGCCATTTTTGGCATGTTTTGAAATTTACAGCCTCGTATCATTATTGAATGACATTTCTAAGACCGTAAATGTTATCGATTTTTAGAAGACATGCCAGAGATACATATTTTTATATTTTTCTGATTTTTTAATTTTTAATTTTCTTTTTGAAAAATTTATATAAAAGAAAAAATATTTTTGTGTTTTTATGTTTTCTTATGTACATATGATACAGGATATGAGTTACCACCATTACTCATCCGTTTCCTCTGCCAGACGTTTCAACGTTTCCGGAGACATGCTTCTCATTCCAAGCTTTTCGATCAAGAAGTTGAATCTTTCTCTTGGCAAGGGTTTGGTGAAGATGTCAGCTAGTTGGTATTCAGTCCGGACAAAGTATAGTTCCAAGACTCCATTCTCCACTTGCTCCTTTATGAAATGGTAGCGAACATCGATGTGCTTGGCTCTTGAGTGTTGAACATTGTTGCAGCATAAAGCAATCGCACTCTTGTTGTCGCAGTATAGAGGAATCTTATTGAATTGAAAGCCATAATCTGTTAGCTGTAAACGCATCCATAGGATTTGAGCACAACACCCAGATAAAGCAATATATTCAGCCTCTGTACTCGAGATGGCAGTGCACTTTTGCTTCTTTGAAGACCAGCTAACAAGTTTGTCACCTAAGAATTGAGCACTTCCTAATGTATTGCGTCTAGTATCCTGACACCCTGCGTGATCTGCATCTGCATATGCTGTCATAGACATACCGGTATCCTTCAAGTACCAGAGACCCATGTTAATGGTTCCCTTAAGGTATCGAAAGATCCGCTTAATCGCATTTAAGTGCTTTTCAGTAGGTTTTGCCTGATACTAGGCACATAAGCAGACTGCATAAATAAGGTTTGGTCTACTGGATGTAAGATACATAATGGATCCAATCATACCACGATAAAGTATAGCATCAACTGGTTTCCCCTGTAGATCTTTATCTAGTTTACTCTTTTCTACCATAGGTGTGCCTACAGAGTCACTAGATAGCATACCATTTTTTTAACAATTTCAGAAGCATATTTAGATTGGTTTATAAAGATGCCTCTAGGACTTTGAGAAATTTGTAATCCTAAAAAGAATGACATTTGCCCCTTCATTGACATCTTGAACTTGGTGGTCATCTGATTAGCAAACTTATTACACATGACAATATTGGTGGATGCAAATATTATATCATCAACATAAATTTGTACCAGTAATAAGTCGTTCCCAACTTGCCGTGTAAAGAGTGTAGGATCAACTGCACCTTTGGAGAAATGTTGTGAGATTAGGAAGCTTGACAACATGTTGTACCATGCACGTGGTGCTTGTTTGAGACCGTATAGGGCCTTTTTGAGCTTATACACATGCGATAGGTTGTCCTGATCAACAAATCCTTCTGGTTGAGAAACGTAGACCTCTTCTTTGAGCTTGTCATTTAAGAAAGCCGTTTTGACGTCCATTTGGTAGGTCGTCATATTCTTATGAGCGGCATTTGCTACGAAGATTCAGATGGCCTTTATTCTAGCAACCGGTGTAAATGATTCCTCAAAATTGATTCCCTCTTCTTGCCTGAATCCTTGAGCAACTAATCTAGCCTTATTCTTTAGTACCCCGCCATATTCAGTCGTCTTGACCTTATAAATCCACTTTAGTTTGATCAATAACACTTTATCTGGACACGGCACCAATTCCCAAACTTCTAGTCTTTGAAATTCATGAATTTCTTCTTGCATTGCATCGATCCATGACGGTTCTTTCATTGCTTGTTTGAAGTGTTTAGGTTCTACCGAAGTTAGGAAGGCATCAAAATAACACCACATGGCGTCAGTTTGGAGTTGCTTTCTCGTAGAGACATAACAAGAAGGATCACCGATCACGTTTGCTATGGGATGATTCTTAGTCCATTTACCAAGGTGTTCAAATGGAGTGTGGGTTTGTCTCACATTCGATGATGATCCTTAAGGAGTTGATTCTTCATGAGGAGATTCGTTAAGTGGATCATCATGAAAGATTGGAGTTTTTGGTGATTCTTCAAAACCTTAAGAAATGTTTGGAGATTGTTCTTGTTCTTGTGTTGATGAAGTACTTGATGATGGAGCATCATGGTCAATGGAAGTTGACACAGGAGAATCGGCTAAAACCACAGCTCTCGGAGCAGCAGCTTCTTAAACAGGAGAAACAACAATTGATGGAGGAGTAAAGTATTCATCGAACATAGGTTGAAACAAGCGATCCCAATCATCTCTTGGTGGTGGAATACAAGGTTGTTTAGAAACAGAGTTTGGAACGAGTCCTGAACAGGATGTTGCAGGAGTCATAGAATGAAGCCCGGGTCCTGAATTGAATTATTCAGAAGCCATAGCTGTCAGCTCATTAAATGTCACATGAATTGTTTCGTTAATTTTCTGGGTTCTTTTGTTATAGATTCTGAACGCTTTCTTTGCGGGCGCGTAACCAAAGAAGATACCAATGTCAGCTTTTGCATCTAATTTACCCAGGTCGTCATTGTCATTGGTAGGATAACAGAGTGCACCAAAGACACAGAAGAATGATAAATCTGGTTTCTTATCTTGCATAAGCTCATATGGAGTTTTGTTGTATCGACGATGGATTATTGAACAGTTTTGGGTATAACATGCTGTATTGATTGCTTCGCCCCATAAAAATAATGGAGCTTAAGAAAATATTAACATTATACGAGCAGCTTCTATAAGAGTTCGGTTTTGCCTTTCGACAACGCCGTTCTGCTAAGGAGTGTGAGCAACAGATGTTTGATGTGAGATGCCAACATTTTCATAAAATTCACGAAGTGTCTGATTGACAAATTCGGTTTTATTATTTGTTCGAGCATTACGGACGGTGGCATTCAAACGAACTTGAATATTTTTGATGCATTTCATGATGGCTTCAGGAGCTTCATCTTTTGTCCTTAAAAATCTAACCCAAGTAAATCTTGAATAACCGTCAACAATCACTAAGATATACCTTTTCCCGTTAATGATCACCACACGCATTGAGCCATACAAATACATATGCAAGAGATATAGTTTCTCTTGGTTGGTGTCTTCAGCTTTGGGTTGATGAGATAATTTCTTGCTTTTTCCTAATGCACATGCTAAACACAGATGATCTTTTTGAAATTTAAGCCTTGGAATGCCTCGTGCAAGACCTTCTTTAGCTAGCTTGTTAAGAGTACCAAAGTTGAGATGAGATAAATGACGATGCCATAACCAGCTCTTAGTCTTTGACGCTTTGGATAGAAGACAGATTGGAGATGTTTTAAGCATGTCATCAAGAGAAATGGTGTACAAATTTATGTCATGGGATCCAGAAAGTACGCCAACACCTTCTAAATTACAAATAAAGCAAGTGTTTTTCCAAAATGCAACTTCAAGACCCGCATTGCAAAATTAACCAACAGAAAATAAGTTATGTCCAAGCCCCTCGATGTACTATACTCTTAAAATAGTAACATTTCCCAGCTGATAGTCACCATACCCTATAATCCTTGCAATATTGTCGTTCCCGAATCTAACTGTACCCAGAAATTTACTAACAAAGTTCATGAGCTGAGAGCAGTTCCCTGTCATGTGTTCCGAACATCTGGAGTCCAGATACCAGAGAATAATCTGGAAAACCTGTCATGACAAGAGAAGAAGACGATGGAATATATGTAGCATTGGATCCCCAAGTATGATTGGGTTCTGAGTGGTTAGCATTCTTAGATTCTACAATCTTAGCTTTTTTACTCGAACCTATATTTTTAACATTTTTTGGGTTTCCTGCTATAGACTTTAAGCTCTGGTTTTTGTGTTTCAACTGAGTCAGAAGTGGTTTTCTTAGGAGGCACTACGTTAGCTGAAGTGATCCTAGTTAAAGGGCACGAGTTACCAACAATAGTGAAAGTTCTGCCTGTTGGTTTCCACTTAAGTCCTACTTTAGTGAATACATGACCCGTAGGTTTCTAAATATTTTGTTTTTTATGTTTCTTAGCAGATTTAGCATGGCTTTTCACATTTTTAACAAAATCAAGAAGAGACATATCATGAACACTATCAAACATAGATTTCTTACAAGTAGAACAAATAGGTTCAAAAATCGTATTTAACAGTGAATGCTTAACATTAACATCACGAATAGATTCAACAACACTATTCTTTTTATTAACTTTCCTAGGTTGGGCTTCTACTTTATTCTTCATGTTCCTACTTGGTTTTTGTAAGATCCTATGATTCTTTTTATTGCATGTAGGCTTTGATCCGTAATTACTAGTAGAACACTTCAATCCTGTAGAAGACAACACATGTGTGTTAGAATCTGATATTTTTGATGACTCTACCTGTTTAATGTTGCTTGAGGATGTGAGAGGTTCAGCAAACCTAACTTTCTTGACCTTGTTTTTGGGTGTGACAGCAACCTTTTTCTCATTCAGTTTAATCGCATTAGGGCAAGTATCTTGAACATATACAAGTAACTCCTGAATTCGTTGGGCATGCTTACAGGCAAAGTCTAACTCTTTATCTAAAGGTTGTTTTGCTTTAGCTTGTTTGACTAATCCCCAAAGAATATCAGCTTGTTCCTGAGTATACTTAAGGTATTCTATGTGAATTTCCCTATTTTGCAATAACCTGGGAGCTAAAGGTTCTAAGTCTAGCTTGAACATGCCTGGAACAATAGTGTGAGCAGATGGTGTTTGTGCAGCAATATCAACAATTTCTTTTCCTTTCAACTTTCGTAAATCGTTTTTCAATGACGTTATGACAAAAACCTTATCTTGAAGTTGAGCTTTTAAATCCTCATTCTCTGCAGATTTTAAGTTCAGTTTATCAATTAAAGAGTCACTACGTTCTTTAGTACGAACACGTGTCTTTTTGATTGAGTCAAACTGCTCTTTAAAAACCTGTTTCACATGATTAATTTCATTACAAAGACGCTCGTTTTCTGAAAGAAATTTTGCCACACTATTCTCTAGTTCTACATTTTTGGTCTCTATTTCACAATAATCATACTTGACATTCTCTTCCTTAGCCTTTTCTCTCATTGATTTTATAATATCCTTCAACTTACAAATGGTACTGGCTTTGTCTTGAAGCTGAGCTTTCAAATCGTTATTTTCAAAAAATTCTGTAATTTCGAGAACATTTTTATTATTACAAGATTCATCTTTTTGAAAAATTTCTTGATTAAGTTGTATTGACGCTTCAAGAGAAATACAATGTTTTTTAAGTTGTGAGTACCTTTTCAAAAGATCATTAAACGCATTTTGTGATTTCAAAAGCTCGGCCTCAAGATTACAAGATTCTTTTCTCTTTCCATCCATATTTACAGATTCACCAATCAAAGACATAGAATTCATCACAGTTAAAAGAACATCTTGAGACATGATTTGTTGTAAGAGTCGATCATTTTCCAAAAGTAATTCTTTCTTAGCAATTTCCAAACATTGTTTGTCGACTGAAAACTGTTGAACAGCAGCGTCCATTTGGTTAAAAACTGTCTGTACTTCCATTATTTCATTTTGAAGATCTCTATCAAACACATTGAAGATGTCTTTTAAAGATTTTAGAAATGGAATAATTTCATTGTTAAAAACAGCTTTTGTATGTTCAAACCCCTATTCACCTTCTGTACGAGCATCAGGTGTAGTCCTTATCTTCACCACATTGTCAAATCTGGCAAGGTGAAATTTAAGCTTTTTAAGGCTTTCATTCACCAAGCTAGCCTTAGGAAGTTCCTTAGGAGCTTCTATTTTGACAGGGGATGCATCAGAAGGTTTACTGGTAGGATTGGATATACGCAACCAGAACGCTTGTTCAGCATCCATTTCTTGTTGTGGAGTAAAACGTTTCCCAAAATCTTCAGAAAGTCTATTTAATTTTTCATAATCAATAGGTTTATGAGAAATGTTTTTATTAATAATCTCTGGATCCTTTACTTTTTTAGACATTTTTGATCGACTCTTTTCTTCCAAAATTAATGTTTCCTCATCATCAATCATAGGCATAGCAACATTTTTATCAGACATAACGATACCATCATACAAGGTTGGTTTAATCCGCTAAGCTTTCTTAAGGTGAAACGGATTTTGATAACCTAGAGCTTGTTTGTGTATATTATCAAAGAAGGCTTGTGGCTTAGTTAACATGTGCACTGTTTGAGCAGATTAACCCACTTTAAAAAGAATATTATCAAGTTCTTTTATCTTCTTTTCTAAATCAATTTCGTTTTCCATATATTTATCTTCCTTTTCTTTTGATTAACTTTTGAAAACAGTGAATGTTTGCAATAAACATTCCGTTTCTTTGATTTGTTTTGAAAGATTTTGCTCAAATGAGTCAACTTGTTCTTTTAGTGCAAGCTTCTCTTTAATCATATCATCCATTTGTGAATCTATCATTTTTTCACGACTGCTTAAATCAATATTAAGACGTTGTTCAAAGGTTTTGACACGTTCTTTATATCTCTCTAGCTCAGCGGTTACTGATTCACTATTTTGTTCCTTATTAGCCTTTTCCCAAATATTTACATGATTAATCATTTGTTCCGACATTTGTTCTATCACAAATAAAATCACTGAATCTTATTGTGCTTGCAAATGAGTATCTTGAACATTTACCTATTGTGTTTCTTGCAAATAATGAGAATATGGAATGATATTGCTATCACTATGTATCTCATTATCTGTAAAATCCACAGCTGGTGGTTGTTCAAAATCCTGCATTGCATGCACACCTTGATTTTCTATATCATAAAATAGGTTTCAGAATGAGGTACCTCTGAGATAATGTCAGAACCATAGTTGTAAATGTTGGCCATGAGGACCACTTTTGCATTCGAGATATCATCACAGTTAGAATCATAAGTATCAAGATCCTCAGTCTGAAAAGCAGCATTGTTTGGAATGATTGTCTGAACAGCTTGACCATCTGGAACCCCCAGATCTGCAAGAAATGCGAGTTGTTCTTCATCCAAAATTTGTCCAGCTTCTTGAGCTTCAGCTAACATTGTTTTATCCTTATACCATGTTGCATTCCTTGGTCGCTTAGGCTGAGTGCATTGTCTAGCCATATGTCCTTCACCTTGACAGTTATAACATTTAACAACCCTTGCATGTCCACTTGCATTGTTTCCCCCAGAACTAGTAGCGTTACTCTTATACCCAGTACCAGAATAACTTTGACCTTGTCTCCCCTGAACTTGTTGCACTGTGACCCTACCATCTTGAATAGTGGCATGGTTTCTTGGATTCGATGAAGTTCTAAGTTTGGAATGATTTCTTGTACAACTAGTATTACTAAGCCTATAGGTACCTTAAAAATGCAAACTTTATGGTTTTAATCAAAAATTTTGAAATCAAGATTTGTACTTTTTAAAACTTTTCGAACACTAAAATGCACAAAAATGTGATGTTTTCTTTGATTCAAAGCATGTACACCTATATCCAAGGATACTAGATCAGATTTACCAATGTAAATGATCTTTTAGTGCAACAAGGAGCTTCGAAGACAAGAAAACAAAAGAAAAAAATGGTACGATTTGAATGAAAAAAACGAAACAAGTAAGAACAAACACAAAAAACTAAACCAATCAAACCATGGCTCTTGATACCAATTGTAGAATATGCTTGTAATCCATAACACCAAATAACTATGAAGAAATTATAGAGAGAGAAAGTGGATGGGAGGGAGGTTCTAGTAAGAGAAAGTAAGAGAGAAAGAAAGATTAGATTATGTGTGAATGAACCAACCAACCAACCAACACCCTCTCCATGTGTGGAGAGGGTATTTATACATCATAGCTAACCGGTCATGGGCTTTAGTAATGGGCTTTCCTTGTGTCTTTGGCCCGGTTAACTTACTAACATTACATTGGATT
The DNA here is from genome assembly GCA_026074375.1 of Tanacetum coccineum. NCBI lineage: Eukaryota > Viridiplantae > Streptophyta > Magnoliopsida > Asterales > Asteraceae > Tanacetum > Tanacetum coccineum. The sequence continues at coordinate 84,449 of BQNB010008173.1, forward strand.
AATCTATGAGCTATGACTAACTATATTGGTAGTGACCGATACTTTTCGTGTTTCTAACACTTGATGAGTAAACATTGTATAAAACCATTTCTGCCTCATCATTTTTAGAAAGCATTTTCTTATGAGTCTCTTCAAATTTCTCATAAGGAATTATATCTTCCTTACTGGTATCCTTATTTTTAATGGTAGGCTTGTAATCACCTTAAAATATAGCATGCCAAAGATCAATATCTTTAGACTTCACATAGGTTTCAAACCTATTTTTCCAATATATAAAATAATTAGCCTCAAAAAGAGGTGGTCTTTGCATAGATTGACCCTCTTCGTAGTTTTCCGAATCCATATTATCATTTAAATATTTAAAATACAACATATTTTTAAAACTTTGGTAACCTTGCTCTTGATGCCAATTGTGAAAAACTAGAAGGGGGGTTGAATAGTTTTAACAATTAAAATTGCTTTTTCAAAAGATTGATTTGAGTTTATGTGAAGTTGACGATATTGATTAATAGCATGATATATGAAGTAAATATATAATGTAAGTAAATAAATAGTATGTAAAGAGATAATCGAGACACAAGCGTTTATAGTGGTTCGGCTATAAGGACACCTTCCTTGCCCTACTTCACTCCCTGAGTCACATACTCGAGAGTTCGTAAACACTAGTCACCAATCTTCTTTAATCGGTAGAGAAGCCTCACAACGTCGCTTACACCTTTTAACGATACAAAGCTAAATACCAGATTCTAACAAAGGTAGAATCAACCCAATGCAATCACACTTCTTTTACAAGGATTATGAATGATGCTACAACTACTAAATGATGTACAAGATACAGCAAAGTGATCTTGATGAGATGATGGAGATGCGAAACAAGATTGCTTGAACTTGATCGTCTCGTATACTATTTTTGGCAATTTCTTCTGTTAAGAGAATTACCTACAAATGATGTATGAAAGCTATCTAGATCTGAAAACAAGAGAGAAATCAGATTATAAGAGAGATTAGAATGAGAATGGGTGAGTAAAACATGAGAAATGGCTTGGTATTTATAGGCAAAAAATTGTATTGTAGCCCGGTTCCACCGGTTCCTTTGCAGAAGGGAACAATCAGTGCAAATACATGGAACCGGCGTGTCCTGTAGCCCGGTTCTAGGTCGTTCCTTTTACCAAAGGGAACCGGCTAGTGTAAAATGATAGAACCGGCATTCTGACACAAAATCTGAATTTTAGATTGCCAAATCTTGAAATATTTTGTGTAATCTTGGTAGATTGCCTAAGATATGGAGAGGTGATTAGGTCACCTATGATGTAAAATATTTCAAATAATATTTACATAATTTCCAAAATAAAAGTCTAAGTTACTTAAAAGAACGAGTATGTGAAAAATGTATGAATGGTTTAAAATAAGAGAATTTATTGAGCTAAGACTTGTGCATTCTAGATTTTTACGTGTAACGATTTTATGAATTGTTATCGACAAAACACGAGAAAATCGTAGGATAAAAATAAACGTTTTTACCGGTTTATTTGTATTAACATGCTATATGCATTTTGTTCTTAAAGCTAAACAAAATAAGCTTATCTGTGTTAATCTAAACCAAACACCCCTTAAACTACATATTTCAACAAATTTAATGGCTAAACCAAGCACCCCTTAAAATGCACCTTTAAACTAAACCAAAGACAAATAATCTAAACACAAATAAGGTAAATCAAACACCCCTTAAACTGCATATTTCAATAAGCTAAACACAAATAAGCTAAACCAAACACCCCTTAAATTGTACCCCTTAAATCTAAACCAAATAAGCTTATTTGTGTTAAGCTAAACCAAACACCCCTTAAACTACATAATTCAACAAATTTAATGGCTAAACCAAGCACCCCATAAAATGCACCCCTTAAGCTAAACCAAAGGCAAATAAGCAAAACACAAATAAGCTAAACACGGATAAGCTAAACCAAACCCCCCCTTAAATAAATTTCATGTTCTAGAAAGGATCAGTTGATAAGAATGTTGATGTGTTGCTCAAACGCCAAATGGCGACACACTTGTATCCTAATATCTCAAACGTCAGACACACTTGTATAACTTAGATTGTGTTTTTCCTATCTTTGCATAATCATAGAACAACAAATGACGACAATGTATATACACTAATAATCATAGAACAACAAATGACAAACCTTTTTTTCATCGTGATTATCAACTGAATATGTAGGTAACAATTAGGGTTTATAAGAATTTGGGAATCGACAGAAGTTTTAGGGTTAAGGATTTGGGACTAATTTCTATAAAAATCATAAGGGGTAATAATAAGGGTAGTGGGTCGGGTAATAATAAGGGGGTGGGTATGAATTAATTACTGGCAAAGAAAAAAAATTGTGACGTAGAAGTTTAGCCGGTATCAACCGGTAACCCTTCACAAATTTAGATGTTATTGGTGGTATTTAAATAAATTTGAAAGTTTCATGGGTTATCATGGTATTTTACATAGTTCGTTGCCTAACTATGGAAATTTCCGTAAGTTCATGGGTTATTCATGGACTTAACCCTTATTTAAAATATTAGTTTTATTTAGCAGACATAACTTAAGAGCTTATAACAAAAATAATCTTTTTTTATGATCGCCTTTTACGTCTCAATATATAGTTTTATCTGCAATTCTAGCAATAGTTACATTGCCATACATACCCTTATATCGGCTAGAAACCTTCGTCCCGTTCACCTTGCTTGGATGTCGACCAACTATTTCTCAACGTCTAGCCTTATACAATGAGGGTTTGTTCTAGTGACATCTAGTTAAGAGATTAGATTGAACTCAAAAGGAAAATAAAGCCTACCTTTATGATATCAATCTCCCCTCCACGCCGAGACTAACCCCAAACAACCAACCATAACGACTGCAAACCTGCAAAAACAAACCAATCACCTAATTGCAAAAACCCTAATTTTAATCGACAAAACACAAATCCAAAGCATTATGTAGAAAACTATAAGAGGTGGGGGGTTGAATAGTTTTACCGATTCAATTTTTATTTTCGAAACTTATATGTGAGATCTTGGAGATATAAATGCACAATAATAAATAATAGTAAGATAAGTAAAGAATGAAAAGATCAAACTGATGCACGAGTGTTTATAGTGGTTTGGCTACGAAGACTCCTTTCCTCGCCCTTCACCGGTGGAGAAACCTTACAACGTTTCTTACACTTTTTCACATACTAAGCCAAATACCGAGTTCTAGTTCGAGGTAGAACCAACCTAACATCGCTTACACTTTTTCTGGTACAAAGCCTAATACCGAGTTCTAGTTTGAGGTAGAACCAACCTAGATCTCATCGATCTCTCACTCTACAAAGGTATATGGTGTATGATACAATGAAATGAGTATGCTACTGAATATACAAAGATATGTATGTATGAAGACTAGAGTCAAGTATCTTGAGGCTTCAACGTCTCGTATCCGATGTGTTGCTTGACTTGCAAGACAATGGTTAGTGAGGAATTACTAAGATGAATGTATATATACTAAGTAATGATCAAGGACTGAAAAGAATGAAAGAATATTCAAAAGAGAATGTGTGAAAGGATGATTGAAAATGAGTGTCAAGTCACTTTATATTTATAGGCCCAATCCAACCGAGTCACGGATCCCACAGATCCCTTTTGAAGGGATCCATGGGTCTCACAGACAGCTGGATATGGAAAGAATTCCAAACAAGAAATCTAACCAAATATTTTCAAAATCTCTTCATATCTTTGAATGGATTTAGAAAGATCTTGTTGTGATGTCATGCATGAGGTAAAAATCAAAATGTAATTTTGTTTTATAAAATGTATTTAAATGAAATGTATGTATACTTACTTAAAAAGGTAACTGACTTGTTTTTAAAATATGCAAAGTGCAAGTATACTTGGTTAACTTGCAAAGATGAAATGTGTAAGTAATTATTGACTTGGTTACTTAAAAAAATGTGTAAGTAACTTTGTTGGATTACTTACAAAATAAAATGTGCAAGATAACTTAGTTTACATGTAAGTATACATTTTAGTCTACTTGGTGAATGTAAAAATAAGTTGCTTGATAATGACTTAAAATGTTTAGACGATCACCATTCATGCCTTTAGAACATGGGGTACGGTGGGCTAGTGGCTTCAAGCCATCACACCACCCCAATCTATGGCGCCACCAACCATACCGGAGCTCGTGTCATCGTCCTTGACGCCAAGAACTCCATCCCACACCATGGCCTTCTTCCATTCTTTTTTCATTTTTTGTCCTTTTATGTTGTATTTGTGTTTTGGTAGGGTATGTGTGGACCCATGGCACCACTTTTTCCCATGGCACCACTTTTGTTCGAGGGAGGCAGTTTTTGGTACCATGTGAAAGAGTGGTGCCATGGGAAAAAGTGGTGACGTGTCATCACTTTTTCCCTACGGCTTGAAGCCATGACACCACTGTACCCGGTGCTCTTAGTGATTATGCCGACGATAAAACTTGTTTATTTTAAACTTTACGTAATACGATTTTATATTTGTCGTTAATAAAACTTAGAAGATCATAGATAGAAATAACGCTTTTACACGATTATTTGTATTAACACATTAAACAATAGACCACAAACACAATGACGCATACATCAACTACAAAATAAAGGCCACCTTTATGACACTAATTTCTCGGCCGCACCAAAACCAACCGTAAATAGCCGACCTGCATCCAACATAAAACGATTTCATTTCATAAAAAGTAAACTTCTAAAGCTGTAATTTTAGCCGCAAGAACACAAATTGAACGCTTAAACAGTCCAATGCAAACAAACCGCAACATGCAAAAACACCACAAATAGTGCCTAAAAAAATAAGACCAACCTTTATGATACCAACTTCCCTGCCAGGGTGAGACCAACCCCGAGCAACCAACTAAGCAACTACAAAAGAAAAAAAAACCATAACACAACTGTAAACGGCATAATTTTTACAAATAAAACACAAATCCAAACGTTTAACCGAACACTTAAACATCCAAAACACAAACACCACACTAAATTCAAAGCAGACTTATATCAAACCACAAAAATGCAAAACCGCTTCATGCATATTACACTGACAAAAAATCGTACAACACAAAAAACAGTATCCAAATTAGACCCACAAAAAACCGCGACATCGCAACACATAACAACTTTATCTTTACAATGAACATTTAGCATAAATCGTACAAAAAAATACAAAACCACGACATGCAACAACAATATCAAAATCACATCCACCAGACCATAGAACATTACAACATGCAACAACTTTATCTATATAAAACGTCACACCTAAACCCTAACCATCGCCGATCAATTGTAACACTCAAAAACTAATTTTTTAGTATTTATTTACGATAATGCCATAGGATGAGTTTGACTATGACTTTTGTAAGTATGAAGACGTTACGTGAATGGTTAGTCAAACCCGATAGTCAAACTATAAGTCAATGTATATGTAAAATGGAAATAGAAAATATAATGTGTCATATTTATAAAAGATTAAGACTTAAAGGACTTAAGTTGCCAAGTGATAAATGTGCTATATTATTTGATGTGGCCAAATTAGGAGAAATGAGACTTAAGGGACCAAAAGTGCCAAAAGGGCAAAGTAGCACCTAACTTATAGATGGAATTCCCTGGATATTTCCACATACTTCTCATTCTATCTAGGAAAGTGTGTGTGTGTGTCGTGTGTTTAGAAGAGGGAAAGGAGAAGACTAAGTTTTGGTGACCTTGTAATGAGGGAAATCAAAGTATTGATCAAAGGTTAAGTTCATTGCAATCTTCTACAAGTAAGTAATATCATATCTTAAGTTTAATTGAACAATTAAGGGTAGGGTTCATAGACCCAATTTGGGGGTTTTGGGTAATTATGGTTCTAATCAAGAATCAAGATGTTTAATGGCATGGGTTAAGGTTAATTGATGAATAAGTGTAAGGAAATTGGAGATTTCATCATATGATCAAGATATGAGCATATGATGATTAAGGATGAAATTGGGAAGTTATGGGTTGTATGAACCCATATTATGAAGCCTATTTAAAATGTAAAATTATGGTTTAGAAAGGATAGCATAGAATGATGATGATGATGTTCTTGATGTCCTTGGCTTGGATTCAAAGTAAATAAATGGTTATAATGCGATGTTATAATGAGTTTATTCATATATGTATTATGTGTAAGTTGTGTTAATGGTTAGAAAGCTTTTCGGCTTCATGTGTTTGGATTAAGGATAGATTAAGGGCTAGTTGGGAGTAGTAGCAAAGGATGTGAATAGACTATAAGTGGACTAGTTAAGGTATAAATGATTATGTATGTTTTGTATATTAGTCATTTGGATTATAATCCTTGTGTAAGTAAAGAGGTTGGTTAGTACGTGGACTGATAAGTGTAAAATACACATATCCGTTTGTACCTAAAATGACCCAATTAAACCCAAAACAGACCAAAAATGGCAAAAAT
>BQNB010008174.1:10116-74955 GCA_026074375.1 Tanacetum coccineum
ACAAAGAATTGACAAGCTATCTTTCTTGAAAATAAGACCTGTCCCTGCTGGCATTATTATCCAAACCTACTTCTCCTTCTCTTGATGTAGAAAAAAATCCCCTTTATTTGAGGGTAATATAGAATTAGCTCTATCTTATCCAATGGGAGACTTTTGAGTTCATCCTTTAGCTGACTTATCAGAGATCGAGAGAATTGCCATAAAGTGCAGTACTTCCTCTCTGGTGTATAGATCCTTACCATTTCTTTTCAACTATGCTTAAGGAGCCTGGCCTGTCTTACTTTCCTGCTAAATGATACGATGAAGGCTTGATAGTTCAAGTAGTAAAGTAAAGGAGGCTTTCTAGTTCAAGTAGTAAATGAGGCTTGGCTTGATAGTAAAGGGGCAGTTAAGCTGTGGCAAGAGGAGAAAAGCAGTTAATCTTAGTACCCTTGAAGTCAGGCTTTTCTAGATAGTAGAAGGATAGAGACTAAAGAAAGTTAGTTTCCCCAAAGCAGAGAGAAGAGAAAGGAAGAGTGTCTAGATGTTTAATTCTAGCAAATCTTCTGTGGAGTAGGAGTAGCACCTAGTTGAGTAGGCAAGTAACTTCTTTTACTAGTTGAGATAGACATATTACTCAAGGTTGTACGAGCAGGCTTCCTGGGCCACTTACCCCTAGCTTTATGCCTGACTCACTGATACGATAGGGCTTAGGCTTACTTGCTTCCCTTTCCGATAGCTGCGCCTCAAGGGGAGAACCTGCTAGCTCAGGAGTGGCATTTCACCCTAAGCACACCACTGCCATAGTGGGGCAGCCTTCGCGGGAAAACTTATTAATAAGCAGGATCAAAGAAGACTTGCTTAATCCCCCTTCTCCCGGAACCTTTCCTCGTCTATTTGGCTATCTCGTCCTTTCCTTTCCTTGTTCATAAGGCGGAATGCTCGCTCAAGCCTGTCCACTCAAGGGAAAAGCCCGTACAAGGTCTGGCTCGTGCAGTGGAGGAAGATGACTATCTAAAGCCACTATTCCAAGCGTAGGTCGAGATTGAAAGGGCAAGGTTTTAACCCTTCATAGCATAGATAGAGAGATTATAAGTAAACGATGATGAAGGATGACTTTCAAGTGGTACTGGGGATGTTGACTCAACAGAATCAGCCTATGCAAAGCAAAGGGGGTTGAAAGCAAGTAGGTGGTGGCAGGATGGGGGTCTCATGCTTAGTTAGAGGGAAGGACGAAGGAGATGAGTTTAGAGAGGGGGGCTCGTTCTCATGAGGGAATTGAATTGTGTGATGGATGCAATTTATCAAGTCTTGAATAAGGTCTTGCTTCTTCCTTCGTTAACATCAAAAGGGAAGGGTGTGAAATTGAATGCTAGTTTAGCTCACTCTGAAAGGATATCTGCTTTGGCTGAGGTCGAGAAAGGTATGAGGAAGAAAAAGAGATCGTGATCTAAGTCTCTTATTCCGGTCTTGCTAGTTCGATCCACTCTCTCTACTCCCTCCTATTCCGCTTAAGGTTAGATGGATGAAGCGGGTCCATCACCAAGTCTTGAGATTTCTTGCTTTGAAGTGGGATTAGCAAGGTAGTTAATCGATTAGCTAGTAGGCGAAGCACTATTTGAGGTGAGGAGGGAACAAGTAGGCTAAGGGAAGAAGCACTAAGGGAACAAGGGGCTAGCCTCCCGCTAAGTGAACGACCTATAGAAAGAGAAGCAGTTAATCAACTAAGTGGATTAGGATTGTTAGTGAGTGAAGGATGCTTTGGGAAAGCTTACGAACGGCTATCCTTTGATGGAAGAAGCGTAGCGGGAGGAGTTAATACCCGGTTAGCCCCTCGCTTTATGGCTTAGAAGAGTAGCTGGCATTGGCTCTTTGCTATAGTCCATTAGTGGTATGGTATAAAGTCTAATCCTTCTTGTCTGGTAAACAAGCAAAGGGATCAGGTGCGAACGGAGCTTCGAATGACTGAACTCTCATCACTGTAAGAAGAAAGGACTAGTAGCATTGCTGAGGAGTCATCTAGGTTGTAATGTATGGCTTTCTCGCACAGTCCTTTGGCAGGGCTGCTAGCAAAGACTGATCCTCCCCCTACAACACTTTATGGCCTGGTATCGGAGGCTACGGAAGTACTACTTGTAGCATGATGCTAACGTGCCGCCCGGGCAGCACTCTTTCTTCAACAGAGGAAATGCACCGGCATGTTTTTCCCTAGTACTCCTATCTACTTTGCTCGGTCGATTCGTCTGCTCATTCAGCGTATGATTCTTATCCAATTGCTTCTTCCTGTTCTCTTTCTGCAGGCGTCAAAGATGGATCCAGTTCTTCAAGTGCTCTTCTCGCTGCGAGCTCACAACTTTCATCAAAGCGTTGGTTTGCCCGTGCTATTGTTCGTATTTCATCTACGATGTCTACGGAATCGTCAACCCGCAACCATTTCTTTGACATTCTGGAAAAGATTAAGCAGTTCAGGTTGCACACCCCAAAACCCCATTAGTTGATTGGACAACGGAAATCATAAGCTAGCGCCTGCCTCCTTCTCCTTCGGCTAGGCCTTTCTTTCTCTGAAAAATTGCCTGTTTTTTCTGAGCGGATCGGAGAAGGTTACCAAGTTGAGTAGAGGGACGTGTTGAAGGGAGCAAAAGTACTGAAATGAAGGATATGGCTAAGTTCATTCATTTATAAGTTTTTCTGAGCCCCCTTATAGTGTGTGCTAGGGTAAGTAAGCTGATGGTCGTAACCGTGGGATCTTCTCCAAAGTGTATCAAAACACTAGGAAGCACGATACCACGTCCTGCTTTAGGTTGTGTCAAACCTAGAGCAGACACCAATAAATCTGTACCACTGATACCACCCAATACAGAACCTCCTAAAGGGAGGCCGGTACCAACGTCCAAGATAGGTACTCGGAAATTTATACCCTTTACCGCAACCATGTCGTAAATCTTCCACATCAGACCAAAACGAACCAACTGAGGATCGGTCCGATCGATCTTCCATTTCCGATTAACGACAGGTGCACTAAAGAAGTCTTCGATTCCTTAACCATTCCCTAAGAATTTGGTAAGCAGCGGAGGGTGCAGGTATAAGAGTATCCCCTAGCGCTTAGTCATATCAGGTGTTTGACCCTTCTTCCCCCTTCCCTTAGTTAGGTAGTTCATCTGCTTTGCCGCATAACGGAATTTCTTTCTTGTTGGCAGCGAGGCGAGGAAATTGTATCAGTCTTTGAATCAGGGCCTATCGTATCGGCCTTTCCGGCAGTATAATAAATTCAATAATGAATTTCTTTCCATCTTATCCGTTCAGGAATCGCCTACTCCTTGAATCCTATCTTTGGGGCCTCTCCCTCATGTCTAAGTGAGGGCTGAAGAACGAGTGAATCTTGTTTTCGGGTCTATGCCCATTGCCGATCATGTGGTCAGTTTCCCCGTGGAAAGCGAGGGAGCTGTTGATGGAAGAGGAATCACCGGGTTGTTCGGTTCAATGGTTGGGAAGCTAAGCTCCTTAGAAAGGATTGACCGACAAGCCGCCCTCCATGCAGTAACCCTCGAGGAGATCCGCGTAGAGATCAGCGAGAGCTCGCCACTCCGTCCATATATCAGCAGTCTCAGTCTAGCTAAGAAGGTCTGACAGCTGAAAGTGACTTGTTGGCCTTGCATCGTTTGCCCCAATGATGGCCTTTCTGATCTCATCCGTATTCCGATCAAAGAATCAAAGAAGTCAAGTTCCATGGGCATCCTCCGAAGTCTCATCTCAATCCTGCGCTTTCTAAGGGAAGGCTTTAGCTTTCCAATCGTAGGCCTGGGCCTTCTTTCTTGACCCTTTACCGGAGAGGCAACCGTCTTGTCTTAACTGTCCCGAGCTGGGTTGTGCTCATTAAAATAGTTGTCCTAAATGCCCCTTTTTAGCTGTCGCGGGAAGTGAAGCAAACTCGACCAAAGGACAAGTCTGTTCATCCTTCGTTTTCTGTTCCCGATTCAATCTTCACCTTTCCTGAATGAAGAAAGAGAGTGAAAGAGAAGATATCAGCGCAATAGGTACAGAGGGGAGAGAAACTGTCTTCGTTCGGTTCGGCAGAAGAAAGCCGAGAAAACAAATAGGAAGAGCACTAACTAATTAAGTAAATATATAAAAGCTATCACCACCTCGAGCAGTAAAACAAAGTCGTTATGGCTATGTTACTAACATAGACAACTATGAATGGTATTCATTGACAGGAGTGACCGCTTTCTAGTCGTAGTTGGTACCGCCCCTGTTCACTTCAGCATGCAAGGAAGACCTTCGGGAAGAATCAAAGGTTTTCTCCTCTGCAAAGCTATCAATGCTTTAGTCAAGATCTTTAGCAGTCGATCGTTCATTTTCTCTCTCGGGAGACATGGCTTCAATTCAATCATTCTCTCCGGCTTTTGAGATAGTCCTTTGATAGAGCAGCCTGGTTGGAAAGGATCTTGTACCTGCCATGTCAAGGTAAGGGCATCTCGCATATCAAGTTACTCTATCGATTATCGATAGCGTAATATAGCCCAACACAGAGAAGGAACAGGGTCGGTAGGTAATTCATCTTCGTTTGGATAGCAGTACGGTACACGCATCAAGATACGTGCTTTTCCACTCGAACCATAACCGGAACTGTAACCTCCATCTAGACCTAAACCTGACACCCGCATACCGCATATGCCATTGGTTTGTCGGTCGTTGTGTAGAAGTTCATTCGTGGTAAGCCACGTAAGGAAGGGCTCGCCGGTACCTTACAATTATTTGAAAGAGATTCACGTCGCCAGGGAGTACGTGTCACGAACGATTCGTTGGTCGGGTATAGGCGAAGACGGCTTGATAACGTCACTTCTCGGCGGAAATAGCAAGGGAGTAAGGATAGCGGATCACTTTCTTTTTCAGAAAACCGTTTTCGGGGACAGTCCATCCGAAAGAAATTTTTCAAATTGAATAATTCGGAAGAGAGGAAAGCAAAAGGCCAGGCATTGGACTAGTGGAATGAAACCTTATCCCATTATGGAGTGAGAACCTGATATTCTTTTATCAAAAGACATGGCCTCCCCTAATGGACTTTGGAACAGATACACGAGCCACTATCTTAGAGACCATCTTTCTTGATCGAAGCCCCATCCAAAGGTATACGCTTTAAAAGAAAGATACACCAATCATGTGCGGGACGAAGCAAAGCATTCGGGATAGTGAAAAACTCGCAACTTCCCCGATCTTTCCTTAAACCAACCCCAATGGGAAATTAACTCAATAGGCTGCTCTCTCTGAGTGACTAAGGAAGTCGGAATGATCCCAAAAGAAAGAAGATAAAAGATCTCTCAAGACCGATTCTCTCTATCTCTTTAGCCCCACTGCCAAATGAATGTGTTCTTCCTATGGCCATTTCCAGGCCTTTTTAGGCCAGTCAACATGCATATAGGTTAACTCTTTGATCTGCAGAATAAGGCCTACGAGCTCTCTCTTTTCTTTTATGGCAGAGATCTCTCCACACCAAGGAACCAAATCATAATGGAGGAACCAAATCACAATGGATCGAACAACTAGAAATGATAACATAATGCATAGGTCATTAGAAGGAGTTCCGATAAGCAGATAAATATAGTATATCTCCTTACTTCTTTCGTCTATGAGGAAGAAATAAAATGGAAGAACCCGCGGATATGTGCAAAACTGAAATTCTTGTTAGCCGGAAAATGGCTCGTGGTAAAGACAAGATATACTTTGACCAGACGTGCTCGGAATCTTTTTGTCGATTCGGGGGAAGTTCTCGTTCCTTCACCTCTACAATTCGGTAAAGCGGCTTCGCCTCCTCGCTTTTGTTCAATTATAAATAAATAACCACTTTAATGGAGATTTATAGCATCATTCAAGTAAATACAGATTAAGATCGTAAAAACATAAGCTTGTAATATAGCTACACCTAATTCCAGACCAGTTAATGCAAGAACTATAAATAAAGGACCAAGATCCCTTATAAAAAAAATATCATTCATACATAGCATAGTCCAAGCGAACCACTTAAAATCTTTACTAAACTATAACCGGCCATCATATTAGCAAATAAACGTATTCCTAAGCTTAGTGCGCGAAAACAATAAGAAATTAGCTCAAGGAGTACTAAAAAGGGTGCTAACGGCAGTGGGACTCTTGCGGGTAATAAGAAGCTTAAAAAATGAAGCCTATTTCTTTGAAATCCCACTATAGTAATGCCAATAAAAATAGAAAATGAGAGACCTAAAGTAATGAGAAAATAACTTGTAACTGTGAAGCTATAAGGTATCATACCCTAAAGATTACAAAATAACAAAAAAGTAAAAGTGACCAAGATGCAAGGGAAAAAATTTTGTTGAACATTTCCGAAAAGACCCCCTATTTGTTCGTTTACCAGGTTCAGCACGAAATCATAAATAAGCTCTACCAAGGATTGCCAAGCATTTGGTACTAAGTTTCCTCCTTTTTTAGTAACAAAATGAATCAGAAGTAGGACCAAACTGAGAGTTAGCAACATAAACAAAGAGGAATGTATGAATGAGAAAGACAAGTTTCCTATCTTCATAGAAATCAATGGGAGAATGGAAAATTGCTCAAGTGGGCTGTTGGGCGTAATCGTAAGAAACACTTTTCATTTCATCCCTGTAGTTCCGCTTCTAGCTCTAAAAATTAGGAAAGACTTGTCGGAAATCGCCAGTTGGCTTGGTCCGACCAAGAAAGGCATAGGACTCTTTGGGCATTTGGATCCTTCCTCTCGACAAAATAGAAAATACCAAAAAGTTTGAATTCACACATGGAGTCACAAGAAATTGAGAGTTTCTAGTAATAGTAGGTATGTATTACTTTCCACTCCCAACCAACAAAGATCATGATACATTGTCGCAAGTAACTGGATGTTGTCACCTGGCACTAAGGCGTCTATGACGTCATAGGCATTATTTTCGGGCGGCAACACCATATTATTATTGGTAAACAGCGGTGTTATGACTCTTTCGCTCAGCTGCTCCTTTATGGTATTTGTAACTGACTCATCCACTTTCTCTGTATAATTATGGATTGTTAAATTGCGTAGCCGGGCGACTCGCCAGCTGGCTATGATTTGGAGAGCCGCGGGTAACGCTAACCCTGAAAGAAGTTGGATGGTATACTCTAAGATGGTATCAGACATGTCAATGAAATAAAGACTTTTTGAGAAATTCAAATGTTAGAACTCCAGTACGTATTAAACCAAAAGAAAAAAAATGAAATTCTTTCAAACCCATCCACGAATAGCTAGAAAACCTTTTTCTTTATTTATGATAATTTATGTGCTTTGGTGTTTTTCCACTTGGCTTTACAACATGAGTTTCAGGCCGACAATGAAAAACTCCACCAAAAAGTCTTTGGGTAGATTTGGGATTTGATTAGATAACGTTAAAACTTTGTTTGGAAGTAAGAAATGGATTACGTTTGTCGTAGCCAATCCTGTTGGCGCTTTGAAATGAAGTATGAACGAACTCCCTCATCTTCGGGTGACTCTCGTTTAGAGAAAATTTAAACCTACCCACTTCTTTAGGCTCCCCCCTTAAATGGGCTAGGCTTTACTTTGCAAATGAAATTCATAAAAGCCCATTGCAAGTACCTTTCGAGGAAAGGCAAGGCACACATCGCTTTCTTCTTCAATCTATTATCTGGATAGAGACCTATTCCTCGCCATAATGGACAATTCTCTTCTTGGGGCATAGAGAGTCGGCTAAATGCACAGGTAGGCCCTTTTGAACCTTTAGGAGGAAAGTGAGTTAGCTGGTACGGGCGGACCTAGAAAGAAGAGAGGAGGGTTCACCACCAGTCAAGAAAGGAAAAAGTTGGTTCAGCATGGCAAGCGCAACCTCTCGCCTAGATTGAGATCCTTGGATAGAAGATCTCAATGCAACCTCTTCGTTATCATATCTATCAAAGCTATTTTCCACTCTTTTCCAGGGTGAAGCTTCTTTAAACGCAGCAGGCCCCGCGAGTAGTCAAACAAATGAGAGGTTGTCGACGAAGGGGTCAAAGGTTGCGCAAGACCCCTTCAACCTCGCCCGCGTGTTAGCTGGCTTGTACTATCGCTCGCCTGCCTGACCTGCTTTCTAGCTAGCTTCTTTCCTTGCAAGCGCTATATCTATATGGCAAGCCCACGTCGCCTTCGTCTCCCATTGTAGTCGCCTTCTTCGTATGGCAAGCGCTACCCGTCGCGCGCGCCTCTCCATAGCCCCTCTATACTCTAGAGGCTATTAGTACCAAGCTTCCAGCTTGCTGTGTAATTTCATAAAGAAAGGTGTGTGAACCTCAGCGAGTCCGGGTTTCATTTCAAACTAGCCTCCTGGACTGAACCTACCTTCTTAATAGGTTATAACTATCAAGAAAGTAGGATTGGCCAAGAAGGAAGAGATGCACTTTCTGAGTACTAGACAAGGAAACTCCATTCTGTTGACTCTACCAGAATTAGAATAGAAACCCTTATTTTTTCAAGTCTAGTCAAAAGAAGAGTTTGATCCTGGCCAAGAAGGAACGCAAGACGATAGCTATATGAGTAACCACATGCAAGTCGAAGTTGTTTTAGGGGAGTGAGCTGGGCAGAAGGAAAAGAGGCTCTTAGGTTTACGAGGAATCATATATCAAGATCCTAGTCTAAAGGCAGGAAGGGTGGTGAGCTTTCTCACTTACAATGTTAAATAAAGGACATTGGACGATGAAGGAGGAGTGGAGCTAAGCTTTAATTGAGGTAGGGGCGGGAATACGAGCTGAAGAAATTCTAGTTATGCCACGTACCGATCCTATATGGAAGGGCAGTTGTTTTTTTTGATGCATTCCTGTTGAGAATGAAGAAGAAGAGAGATCTTCTTTTGAACAGGAAAATTGGGTCACATCTTCTTCTATTTTGCCGGAATTCGTTGATTGCTCCGTACGAATTTACAATGGAAAAACTCCTGTTCGTTGTAAGATCACTGAAGGAGGTCATCAATTTGGAGAGTTTGGTCTACTCGGAAACGACAGATCTTCTGAGAAACTTAATATTGGAACCGGGAAAAATATAAAAAAATAAAAAAAAGGGAAAAAAGTCAAGTCTAAGCGCATATGGCACGAAAAGGAAATCCGATTTCGGTAAGACTTGATCTGAATCGTAGTTCAGATTCAAGTGGTCAGTTGAGGGGCGACCGCGAAAGGTCACCAAAGGGGTCATCTTTTCCCTTCACCCCATATAAAACAAGGCGGGGAAAGGGCTGTTGCAGATATGTCCGGGACGGACAACACGACTTCTTCTAGCGCTTTAGAAGGACCACTGGAAGACACCCGGACCAGAGCATGTCGTGGAAAGATTGCACATGGGCGGGCGCGTGCTTTCGACTCGTGTCTCCGGGGCACGTTGGATTGAATGTAGATAACATGAACGCGCGAGGGTGCAGGATACCAGGCCGAGGGAAAGAAAGGGAAGAGAAGAGGGGGGGAAGGAGGAAGAAAAGGAAATGAAAAGCCCGAGGAGGTGGAAGAAAGCCGGGCAACCACTTCACCTATGTGCCAATCGCTAGTGCAGCCAGGGCCCCGGCGCCCAGCTCCGCTGGAGAGGCCTCACCTGATCTGAGAAGTGCTAATTCGGTTCGGATAGACTTCATTCAAGAACGCCGCCGCCCCTGGAATCAATAAGAAAACAAGTGCTAAGTTTCAGATCAGTGAATAAACCGAAACGAAAGAAGAGACCTTTCTCGCTCGGCGCCTAAAGCGCACTATGCTCCGCTTCAACAAATGAGAGTTTTCGGTGGAACCGGTGAACCACGCGAGCCGGTTAAATGCGTGGGACAGAGGGCTCGTAGTACCTGCTACCGCAGCTATGCGGTGGAAGGGAAGGAGCCTAAATCGACCTTTTTTCTTTGAAAAAGAAAAAAAAGCAGTACAAGGAGATTAGACTCTCGGATGAGACTAAGTAGCTACCGACCGTTCCGACGCGCCCTTGACCTATCTTGATTAAGACCGAAACCTATCTAATCGAAAGTGGGGTCTAGTTTAAGCTGTCAAACAAATGGCCCCCCACACCCTCACTCTTTTATGTCCATCAATCTCTACAACATCGGAAAGAATCCTTCCCCCACACTCTATGGAAAGGAATAAACCACTAGTAGGGTTATTGATGGACGTATCGCCTACCTGCTCTCTACGGCATGACTGTCCACACTGTGTTTTCGTTTTACTCCGTCCTGGACGCTACCCACTTTTATATCCCGGATTCGTTCACTACGATCCAAAGCGCGTCTATCAGTCCCTTCCTGGAACTGATCCCTTTTTCTCTATTCTATTAGTCCTAGTCTTTCGAAAACTCTGGGAACCGACCCCCTGGAAAGAGAGTTATTCGAGAGTATATTATTGGTCGTGGGAGTAATAGCGCGTCATTCATGGGGTCGTCTTTCACCGCACGTGCGTATCCGCCGTCCGGACGGAATCGTAACGTGTTTCGGTAGCTCCTACTTAATAGTCTCATCGAGAGGTCTAATATACTTTTGTACTGCTTTTTTTTCTTTTTCAAAGAAAAAAGGATATTTCTTCGCTCGCGATTTTTTTTCGATTTTCGCGTCTCGAATCCTTCGTCGTTCGATCAATTCGGTTCGATTTAGGTCCTTCCCTTCACCGGCATAGCTGCGGTAGCAGGTATCGAGCCCCGGCCTCTTGTCCCACGCATTTAACCGGCTGCGTGGTTCACGGTTCCACCGAAAAATCGCATTTGGTTGAGCGGAGCATAGTGCGCTTTTAGGCGCGGGAGCGAGAAAGGTCTCTTCTTTCGTTTTGGTTTATTCACTTAGGTGTTGAAAGAGGACTTACTCTCCTTATTGAGAGAGCGCTAAAAGTCAACTAGAGGACTCCATACTACTGGTCTAAAAGCGGATAGAGGAATTCCTCTAAGCCGTATGATCAATGTTAATAACATTTCTCGATGCTTCTCTACACGGACCTTTCTTCTGGTTGATTCGAACCAATCAAGCGACTTGCCTTTTAGTAGATAGTAAGAAAAAATATGCTGTACCATTCATATCAAAAGAAAATACTGAACTAGAAAAAACAGTTTGATAGGCGGTCATCAATGAGGGCCTTCATACTATCTACTACAGAATCAGTCACTTTTTCCTCGTAATTCTCAATTGTCAGATTATGCCCTTGCGACTCTAAATAAACTAAATCCATTGAGAAACCAAAAATCATAATAAGAGAGACGCTCATCAAAAAAAATATGGAGACATTCTGGATTGAGAATCAAATTATTCCCTCCAGACAGAAAGTGACTTTTTCCTGTAGGAGTAGTGAAGAACTAAACGAGCACTTTTGTTGGTTGTTGACCAACGGAAAGCATGGGAAAAGACCAAACACTGAACACCAACCCAATCAGCTCAAAAGTTTAGTCGCAAGTGGGATCAAGAAAGTCGAATAAAAGCCCGTTGCAAGCACCTTTCGAGGAAAGGCAGGGCACACATCGCTTTCTTCTTCAATCTATCATCTGGATAGAGACCTATTCCTCGCCATAAAGGAGTATATCCCTCTCCCTTAGTGTCTTTCCACTTCTGTCGTTCAGGAACAAACACTTCGCCTAATTCTTTTGAATCCCGGCCCGCTTTTTCCCCACTAACTAATTATGTTACGACCACTGAACAAACTTGGTTGACGCACATAGTTTATGCGCCGCTAATGTAGCGGCTTGTCGAGCATTTGACAAACTCACACCATCCATTTCAAATGGGATTTGTGCTAGCTCCTACTCCTCCTTCATCGTCGTTGGTCCTTTTTTTACATTGTATAGTGAGAAAGCTCACCTCTGCCTTTAGACGAGATCTTACATATGATTCTCGTAAACCCTAGGAGCCTCTTTTCCTTCTGCCCAGCTCCCCGAAAACAACGTTCGACTTGCATGTGTTAAGCATATAGCTAGCATTCCTTCTGAGCTAGGATCAAACTCTTCTTTTGACTAGACTTGTTTTATCCATTCCGTCCTTGAGCATTATCAAAAGGTAGACGTGAACCACGAAGGTTTGGATAAGGACAAGTTAGATCGTCCGAAGTATGCTACTAGAAAAGGATGGGGAAGCTACGCCCGTGAAACATGAACTACCATTATAGCGCTTTACCCAAGTGGGAACCTTTCACTTTAGGATTGCATCCCCGCGTAACGCAATCCCCTTGTGGATCTCTAGCGAGAACCCGATTCGTGGCCACCCGGCCGATAGAGTTGGCAAAGCCCTCAGTCATGCATTATAACCGCAGTTCAGTTATAGAGATTTATTGACGACAACTCCGTTACTTCCCATGAGTTTAGCATTGAATCTTGTTCAAGCCTCAAATGGATCATTACAGGATTGAAGCTAACGGACGATTAACCCCGTTAGAATTTCTAAAGCTACTGGATTCCCAACATGGAGTATCTATAAAGGATCAGAGGTTCCAGACACTCTCGATACTCGCTTTAAGATCACCCAATCGGTGGTTTCGAATATCATCTACGCTATTTCCAGTTTTGAGTTTAAGAATATAGCTATAACAGTAGCAATAAGCCTGACACCGAAGGGAGTTCTTGCTTTAGTCTGACTGGATTTCTTGTTGTTGATCCTCCCCTCAAAACAGTAATCGCACAAAAAAATGGGCTTTTTAACGACCACTCAGACGTCAGCGAGGACTCCTCACCTACCTCGCTTATCTATATCTTTCTTATCTATCTACTGAATTAAAGACCCGTCGCCCAGGATACTATAAGATAGAGTACAGCTGTTGTACTACTTGACTGGTAAGAAAGAGCTTCCGTAACGAACGGAATGGACTCAATCAATATATACAACATGTCGTGAACGGTTAGGGCTTGGTTGGATTTTGTCAGAAACACGGAAGTCGGTTTAGGGGGGTTCATGATTAGCTTACACCCACGTGCTGGTAAGGTCGGGGACCTTTGTCGTACGTCTCCGGGTTTGCCGCTCCTATCTTCTTTCTGAGATTGACCAGCCAGCTGGGCTGGTTTGGCTATTCTTTTCTATTGAAAAGGAGTCAGTTGTCTGCGCGAGTCATCTTCTCCTTCTCTTTATCAACCAAACTACTAGCTTACAGGTTGGCTGGCTGGCTATTCTATAAACCCTGTGCCAAATAGTGGTATCCGCTAGTCTTCCTAACAAAAGAAGCCGAGCTTTCCGATCAACCAATCCCCTATTTCAGGGACATCTGTGTTAGGTAGGCCCAGGGATCACTTCAATAGGATATCTCGTTTTACTGGCTCGACTATAGAGAGAGGAACTAATGGTAACGAGCCAGACCAGATGATCTTCAAAGAAATCCTTCCATTTTTCTAGAGGGGGATGGAGAAAGTGGACAAAACAGACTCGCATTCCCATTTAGTTCTGATTCGGATCCCTCCGTTGTTTCCTTTTTCCTTCCGCACCTTTTCCTCAAAATGAGAAAGAAGATGGTACACTTGAATTGTATTATTTAAGTGCTTATTGCCTGCCAAAAATCCTACTTCTACAATTGGTAGGTCACCGGGTTATTCAAATCAGTCGTGTTTTCCGTGGTTTTCCCATGTTACAACTTCCGTACCAATTCGGTCGATCCGGAATGGATCGGTTAAACATTCCATTAGGGAGCCTGGTCTTGACTTTTCTGTGTGGTATTCATTCTCGTTCGGCTCTTGGAATCACATCCAGCAGTGGTGGGAACAGCTCGCAAAATCCAACCACTTCACCTACTTCATTGCCCCTAACCCTTTCTCGTACCTCTATTGAAACAGAATGGTTTCATGTTCTTTCACCGATTGGTTATTCCTTTCCGTTCGTATCTCTTTCTCCAATTTCGGTCTCGATTAGTTCACAAGATTGAATGGCCAATTCTCCTCCGGACCCTCGATTCGATTGTTTTCCAAGAATGTTGAGCCGGGTATGTAAGCCATGTATCTGGGAGGAACTTAAAAGAAGGGCTTTCGGTTTTTTTCACCCCGTTTTGTGGTCTTGCAGCTATTTAAATAAATAAGAATATCAAATTGATATAATATAAGACTTTTTTAGAAGAAAGATTATATATATGTCCAATCCCCAGTGGTGGTGGGACCAACCAAGATGTATGTCGTCCAACCCAACCTCAGACTCTTTCTTCCCGACCTATTTGACTCTCTGGCCGCAGTTATAGTTATTTAGGTGGTATCCCGAGATTGAAGAGATCGAATTCCTCCGGGGAACACACGAAACAAAGATATGAACTGGGTAAATAGAAATGGAAAAGAGATGTTTCCAATTCATCAAAATGAGAAGCTTTTTCTACATCCATATGATCTACTAAAGTCGATTGGTATTGCCCATATAATAAAAGCAGATCTTGGTCCATGGAATCCCAAGAAGGTAAGAACTCCAACCTGTCCGATGCTTCTTCGGCCAAATACGATATACAAGTGGGACCTGCACTATGCGCAAGCTGTGCGAAAAACCGCTTCTTTTTTCCGGTTCTGAAACAACTTGGGCGAAATAGGGTTCTACCGGGAAACCATGGATTTTTTAGTTTTCGCCATTGGTTACTGGTTGAGCCACTGGAATGGAATGAGATAAGAATCTCTGGAGATCTTTCCTCTCCACTTACTCGTAACAGGCTTTCCCTCTGTAGAAGACTTCTTCCGAATGGCATAATTGGGAGATTGATTCCTCGATCTTCAAAGAAAACTGACTCCTCCTACTCCTTCTTCTCCTTTAGGATAGGATCGTCGTTGGTCCTTCTTTCACTAATGATCTAATGATCTCACCATTTTCTAGTAGTTCTCGCGAACGCGCGAGGGGCTATCCTTTCTATCGCTTGCCCTTTCTTTTCACTCTCAAGACAAGGCTCTCTCTCTTTTATAAAGCGAAGCAAAGCGCATGGCGCTGAAAGCTCAATAAACACAGACGAACACGATGCAGGGCATAGCATAAATGAAACCGCTGATCATTTCATAAAACATATATGCTTGACCTTTCTCGATGCTTTTTTTGGGTGACTCACCAACCGACCCAGCAGTGATCGATGACAGAATGGTACGAACAAATCAAAGTCATTGGATTTGGTAGTTCTCCATGGACTTCTCTCTTTAGCCCTTTTTATATGTTCATAAATGGGTGTGCACCTCCAGATGGGCGGGGGCCGGCCTCACACTCTCTTATCTTATGCAGCATTTATTAGCTTAGCTGGGTTGGGTGGATCGTGCAATAAGCCTCTCTCGACCCTCCGTTTATCATACGTCTTTATGAAAGCCTCTCGCCTTTCGAGATCCGGTCCATCATCAACTCAGTCAGATCTTCTTGTTTGCCCGCTTTGATTAGGCTTCCTTTAACGGATTTGATCGGCATTTCGTGCCTGCAGTCCTGCTGAATTCGACCTTTTATCAGGGTAGCGTAGTAAGGTTAGAGGCGCAACTAGAAGAGTTGGCCCTATTTCTATTTTTTGATCAATTCGATTGCAGTCTCCGAAGTCCTTCTTGATCGATGGTCCCCATTAGCATTAGTGCTAATTAGCAGCCGCTTTTTTTGGAAGGCGAGATACTTATGTGTGACCGCGGATTCCACGGTAGCAGTAGTTCTAGCTCTACATTAGGAGCAGGGGGGCTCTATCTAAAGGAGGTACGGACCCCTCCCGGTACGATGCAGCTGAAAAACGGAATAGGCTACCGCGGCTCGCTTCGCTTTTGTTGCGGAGCTCACTGCTTTTGGAGTAGTGCTTGCAGCTTGCTGCTTTCTGTTCAAGCGGAGCTCGCTGTCTACTCCACTTGTATATAGACAACAATAGCGCCCAAGATTTTCCCTTCGCGTAGTTCATTGAACCTTCCAACTTCACTCCGTGGCCTGTGCTAAAGAAGCGTGTCTTAACTAATTCCTTTGAACTCATTTCACCTTGCACCTTTTCTTTCTTTTCCTCATCCCATGATCCTTTCCCATGTCGTGGAAGTGCAGCAGTGCTCCTTCATTCTTCATAACGACTATAACCAAGCTGCCAACCAATAAAGCAAGCACCTTCATGGACTGAGACCGTGGAAGCTCCGTTAGCACCTTAAGGCTGTCTTTATCCTGAGAACCCTCGGGAATATTCAGAGACTCGGCTAATGCTTCTAGGCCCACATTCGGAGACAGACCAAGCACCTCTCTTACCCACTCACTATCTAATAAACCGGACTGGCTTATTATCTGAATGAGATCGGAAAGAGAGGAGGTAGCCCAAATCTTCCAATAGGCGCATACGAAAGGTTCTGAAAGAATTGAAAAAGCTCTGAAAAATCAACAACCCGACCTGAGGAACTACCAACAACGGAAGAACTAGCAACAGCGGGAGAAACCTTTTCTAACCTCAGCTTCTAAGGCTTTAGCAGACGACCGGCTTTCGACTTTTTGAAGGGAGTTCTAACGATCGTAGCGTAGGCCTAGCTGGGAACTCAATGAGACTTTCCAGCTCGAGGCTAGAAGCTACCAACACTTTAATACAAACAAAAACAGAAATCGGAATTCGTGGGGCCCGAGGCCTTACAGAAAAAGATGAATGATTAAGCGAGACTTTACCTTAGAGACCAATGAAATGAGACCAAGAAGCTTTATTACACAAAAGTTCTTTGAAGACCTTTTGCTTCTGCTTCCCTGCTTACTATTGCTATCACCTCAACTGCTTTGACCTGCTCACTTAGAGTGAAGATCAATAATGGGCGGAAAAGAGTTCACACAAGACCACATAGTGAGGGGGAGTATGAACTGGAACTAGAATAGGCCTATTGTTCTCCCGCAATGCGAAAGAATGCTTATTTTGAATCGTCAAAAGACCTCTTGAATAGTGCGCTCGAAAAGAGCGTAAAAGAGGTTCTAGATAGACATAAAAATAAATCTTTATCTTATGCTGGGAGAATGCAAATGATTGCTTCTATATTGAATTCAATGCAAGTTTATTGGGCCTCGGTGTTCTTACTTCCAAAATCTACAGTCAAGGACATTGAAAGGATTTTGAAAGGCTTTTTATGGTGTCAAGGTGATCTAACTAGAGGAAAAGCAAAAATTGCCTGGAAAACTCTATGTAAGCCCAAAAGTTAAGGTGGTTTGGGGTTCAAGGATTTAGGCACTTGGAATGAAGTTTTGCTTACAAGGCATATTTGGAACATTGCTGCTAATAAAGAAAGCCTTTGGGTTAAATGGGTTCATATAGTTAAATTGAAAGGAAAAATCTTTTGGGAAGCTAATGTTGAAGGGAGTGATAGCTGAATGTGGAAATGTCTTCTCAGTTTGAGGGATAAAGCCAAAGAGCATATTGAGTACATTGTGGGGAATGGAAAGAATATTTCTGCTTGGTATGACAAATGGAATGAAATAGGTCCTTTATGTCAGATCATTGATATCAGAGATCTTTATAATGCAAGATTTGATAAGAATGTTACTGTTGCTGACATGATCTAAAATAATCAATGGATTTGGAATGATGAATGGGAAATTGTATTCCCAGAGCTAAATAACATCCAGGTTCCTACTCTGTCTGATACTCATGACAAGGCCATGTGGAGATGTAATAATGGTGATTTGACAAAATTCACCATTAGACAAACTTGGAATGACTATAGAGGGAATTACCCTGAAGTTAAGTGGAAGAATTTAGTCTGGTTCTCACAATGTATTCCTAGCCATACGTTTGTGTTATGGATGGCTATTCATGGGAGATTGTAGACTCAAGATAGAGTATTCCAATGGAATAGTGATGCTATCATGAGATGTTTCCTATGCAGACAATGTATGGATTCACATGATCATCTTTTTGTCCAGTGTAACTATGCTATGGAGGTGTGGAGGAAAGTTAAGCTAATTGGCTATGTTCCTGATTTGAAGCAAAATTAGGAGGATACTATAAAGTACATGGCCTCAAATCATTGCAATGCTATTAAAAGTGTGATAATCATAATTGTGTCCAGTGCTGTGATTTACTTCCTTTGGCAAGAAAGGAATAAAAGGCATTTTACTATGGAAACAAGATCTGCAAAGGTATTATCTGATATTGTTATGGACACTGTTAAAACAAGACTGAGAAGTTTGAAAGTTAGAGAGTCTACCAATGTTCAGAAGGTAGCCAAAGAGTGGGACATTCAATTCAAGATTCAGAATGTGATTAATGGAAATCAAATCTCATGGAAAGTTCTTAATGCTTGATTGATTAAGGCCTTAAGGAGTGTTTGGCAATAGGGATTGTATGTCCTGCATTGGATTCTTATTTCAGAAGTTTCTTAAAGGGGTGTTTGGATTACTGGATACTGATGTTAATTCATGGTTAAAATTGTTGTCCATGATAATTACAGATCAAATAATGGTTAGTAAGTTTGAAAGTTAGAGTCTACCAATGTTCAAAAGGTAGCCAAAGAGTGGGACATTTAATTCAAGATTCAGAATGTGATTAATGGAAATCAAATCTCATGGAAAGTTCTTAATGCTTGATTGATCAAGGCCTTAAGGAGTGTTTGGCAATAAGGATTGTATGTCATGCATTGGATTCTTATTTCAAAAGTTTCTTAAAGGGGTGTTTGGAAGACTGGATACTGATGTTAATTCATGGTTAAAATTGTTGTCCATGATAATTGCAGATCAAATAATGGTTAGTTTCTAATACATTGGAGTCCATTGGGTGTGATTGTACTTACTTGCTTCACATGGTTCTATTAGATTGGCCTTGGGAGGAATCTAATAAACTGTGTTGGACAGTGAGAGGTCTAATTCCTTTGGATGTACTATAAGGAAGGATTAACCATTATGAAGGGTATTGATCTGGGGGATGGTGTGGGATGGGTGGAATAGAGAGTGTGTGCAAGATGAACCTTCTTGGTCCACCCAACACACCATCAAAAAGGAAAGGCTGGTTCTTTTGAGGGTGAGTGTTCCCTTCACAGTGATGCCTTCCCCTCTTTTCTCTTTGTTCCTTCCAGTGAGGTGTAGCTGCTGGTGGGTTCTTGGGGATAATGAGAAGGAAATGTAGTTGTGTAAAGTAGAGCCCCTCTTAAGTGTGAATGGGGCTATATACTGCTTGGTGATGCCAACTCAGTTTCTCTGCAATTCATTGTGGGTGATGGTTGAATGTTTTATAGTTGATCTGAGTTTGGAAATGTAGCAGTATATGGTAGGTGTATAAAGGTTGAACAAAATTTCCTTTGTTTGGGTCAGTGATTGATTCCAATTTGTATGCTTTATCCGAAATCTGTCATGTCTGGTAGTATTGTTGTGTGTAGTTGTATCCGAGAAACTCTGTATTTGGAGTTTTGTTTGTTGTTTCATGGCTTAGGCATGTCTAAGCCATTTTCAGTTGTATTAGTTGTTGTGTATAATAATATAATTCACTTTTTGCACAAAAAAGTAAACTGTACCACAAGTTAATCTTCTATCATCTTGATGCATATTTATACATCCTAATATATCCTTTTGGTGTACTATAATATTTCGTAGGGATGCTTAAAAATTAATGTTGTAAGTTGTAATTTTTAGATATTTGCTTGTAAATTATACATTGTAGCTACTTAAGTTTATCATTTTAGGAGCTTCACGTTGCACAATATATTTTGATGTAACACAAAACAACAATACACAAATTAATGTCGCATGAGTTACAAGTTAGCTAAACATTATTGTGTTTATCGAACATAAAAAGGAGACAGCCATTACAAGCTAATGGCTATGGCAGCTAACAACCCTCAATAATCATTCCCTTCGTTAATAAAATCACAACAGGAATGTACATATACACATAAGCTTACTTGTTAAAGAAGCTGATGAAAACATGTTAAGGACGTTCCTAGTCATCAATTCATCATCATAGCGTACTGGCGTAAATCCTCATTACTGGCAAACCTATATAATTAAACAAAAAATAAATCTAATATCATCTATACAAGAAAATTTAACAAATGAGCTCCAGTTGCACCATTCCAACAGGAATGATTATTCCCAAAAAGAGCACAAAAGTAGCAGCAAACGATGAAATATGATGATGATGATGATGATGTGCAAGCTGTCTAGTTAAATGGCAGACAATAGCATGCTACAGACAATGGGAAGGGGAAGAATAACGCTCGAGGATCAACATACCCATGCATAAAAGATTTATTCTGCTACCGAGCTTCAAAATTATTATTATCCACATCTTTATTGAAAGCCAATTCAGCAACCAGTGCAACATGATCACTTCCCCATCTCTGGTAACATAATTTGATATAATTAAAACATTGGTTAAACTGTTGATGTATCAATTAAACGAATGCTCGAAATTAGTGTGACTAACATACTCTCACATCTTACAAAACATAAGAAATAAACAAAAGTGGTCAAAATTTCTGATAATGAGGTGCATAACTTGTAGCTTACATGTTTATCCGCTCTTATGTTTGATTTTTCACTATATATGTGTCACACTAATAAAACTGACTTTACCTTTGTGGGAAATCCAGGAGTCCACTCCATTGCTTGTTTTGGTATGGGAGCAAGAACCCTAACAGTTTGGAGACCCTCGGAACGCCTGTTTGTAAAACAAATATATTGTTTATAATTAGTAACGAGAGTAAATTGCATAAATCGTCCTTAAAGTTTGGCCAAATTGCATGTTTCATCCCAAACATTACAAAAGTGCAAGGATCGTCCTTGTGGGGAAACATTTGGTGCAAGTATCGTCCCTGCAGGGACGATAATTGCACCAAAGGTTTCCTCAAATGTTTCCTCACAGGGACGATACTTGCAACAAAGGTTTCCCACAAGGACGATCCTTGCACTTTCGTGACGTTTGGGACGAAACATGCAATTTGGCCAAACTTTTGGGACGATTTATGCAATTTTTTATAGTAACCACAATTGGCAAGTTCTTCAATTTGTCTTCTTTCATGAAAAGAAAAAGAACGGCTAAAAATAGCCAATGGAGCATGTCCAAGTAGTTCGATCTTCTAATAATAAACTAATGATCAACTTTCAACTCCACATTAGGGTATCGCTCAGTGAATTACCAGACACTTGTTGATGAAAGGCAACAAATTAAAGGAAAAAAAGAGAAGATAGAACGAGAGATGATGACTCACCAGATGTAATCAACAGTCCCTTGAAAAGCCCTATGGTAACTAGTCACTTGGGGCTCACCATATGAGTCTCGTGTTCCCGAATAATCCTGAAAACACGAAGAAAGAAAGCCATAAATTTCTAATTATTAGAATCCATTTTATATCATCTATGGAAACAAGAAGAGAAAAGGCGATATGCCAGATTGTATGATCCACCTTAACTTCTGTATACGTGCTTCTTAGCTTTAAGAAATGCTCCACGGTGGTGCATTCTGAGCTGCCTGTTGCAGCCTCTATTTCCATAGGGGTCCAACCTGACGGGTCATAAAAAGGCCTTTCAATATAAGGTTCACTACCAGTGATCGACGAACCATTCAAAACCTCAGGAGTTCCTACAGAGATCTCAGCCTCAGAGGTCCCATTATCGTCCACCAAGTCAGCTACATCAGGGCCATGTAAGTCGGACAAAAATGAAGTAGAATCCTCTCCTATAGATAGATCATCTATGGCTCCAAGTAGTTCATCTGCGGATGTTGCTACAACAGTCTCATCCACTAAAATATTGTCGTCATTACTTACACGGTTGTCATCAGCAACTGCATTAGATATATTCTCCAAAACTTCTGAGGTGCAATTTTCAACAGTTTTGGCGTTTTCATGTGTCATATCGGTGCTCGGTTGACTGCTTATAGAAGATATACTGCCAGCCTCGTGTTGAACTTCCTTGTTATCAACCCTTCCAGGAGATTGAGTTGCATTATCAGTTGGCTGAGGTCTACATAAAAGATGCAAGCTAATAAATCATCAGTTTGCAACTTTTATAAAAATGACGTGCAAGTAGATTTTGTGATATGATGATATATGCCTGAAAGTAGAGGTAAACGCTCTTTTGGGACAAATTTCAGCAGAATGTTGCCCTGATATCTTATCTCTTGGCAGTTCAGACACATCTATCTGCAATTTAGAGGTTATTTAGCAAAACTATACATATATGAAGCAGCTTCTGGTAACAGGTACTGAATAAAGACTAAGATGTTATTCAAACCTTTTGATCCAATATGAAGTTGTACAATGAACTCTGAAGAAAATGAAGAAATGCGTTATTGGGATCATAAAGTTCGAGGTCAAAGAAAATTTTGGCCTAAATACTATTAATATGTACCATGTGAAGATACCTTTGGGGTAGAGTTAAAATCTCCACAAAGAACAACAGGAGCATCATCCCAAAGCTTCGATGTAGCATACGCCCTATCTAGAAGCATCCTAACCTTTTTGAGATAAAGAGGAACAAATTCAATGGAATGTTTTGAGATTAAGATATTACAAAATTTAGTGCACCGAGAAAAACAGATAAGGAAAAAACAAGCGCAGACTGTCAGACACTCAGACACACAGTTATCCTCATCAAATTAATTAAACATAAGGGAACAGAATATAAATACTAACAGAGTTGTTAATACCTGCCCAAGCTTAATCTCACCCCGTTTAGGATTGAAAAGCACATGGATATTACAGATGACAACCTTATTATGACCTTCAGAGCTGTAGGCACATGAACACTTTTCATTCTTCATTGCAATAGATTCATAAATCTTAAAGGATTAACATAGGAAATCGGTGGAGCTAAAGTAAAATATACGCAACACTTACCATGCTGGCAGAGGTGATGCAGTTGAACTTTTCTTAAGCACTGACTGTTCCTTATAACAATTAAATTTAGAAAAATAATGAAAAAAAATTCTGTAAATAAAAAGTGCAAGTTTTTTAACAAATTAATTGAAGATCAAAGCACCTCTAGAACACAAATCTGCGCAACATTATCCCGTAGTCCAAACTTATTAAACTCAATTGCTTCCTCATGCAGAAGCTTGAATCTAGTAAAAAAAAAGATATCATGATTAGATAGATGCAGCTATATATCCTTTCGGCATGAAACTAATATAAGCATCTGTGTGAAGAAACCTATGAAGATGTGAAACATGGTATCACTTAAATCTACTTAAAAGGCTTGTTGATACAAGATAAATCCTACCAATGATAAACCACCAAGAAACTGAGCTTAAAAGATGGATAATATTGACCAGCAAAAGTTTCACAGTTTAAGTAAAAGTAATACCTTGACGAACGCCAAAATATTGCACAACCATCAAGTGGCTCACCAGTTCTCATCTGGCAGACAAAAAAATGTAAAAATAATAAGCAAACGTACAATTTCAAATTCCACACTTAGAGAACAAATTTGCAGATAAAATATATTATTACGCCAATACCAAAAAAATTCCAACTAAGCAAGATATTCAAAGCTCATCTGGCTTAAATTTTTTGCAGCAGCCTCATACATTTGATAATTTACCCAGCCTAACTCGGTGTTATCCTCTACCAAAAAAATTCCAACCTAACTCGGTGTTATCCTCATACATTTTAATTTTAAAATTGAATTAAGAATTTTTAGATGCCCAAGATAAACACCAAAATTTGTTATCATTGTGGAAGCAGTGGATTATAATAACAACAATTGAACTGGAATAAAATAACACATGGTTCTTGTGATTAACAATAAACTTACTGATGTAGACTAAAATTTGAGATAGAATAAGCATAAACTGTCTTTTAAATGTAAAGATGTATGTGTATCCAAAGTCAGATCACAAGAACTAAGGGACACAGCAATGTTTCACAAAAGTTTACCTTCATGCACCAAACTTAGATGGGCTCTAAATCAGTTAAAGGTTTTCAATCATACTATAAATTCAGAAGATGTTGTTAATGACTTTTATAACGATATTATTCACTTGCGGCCCATATTATGTTTCTGTCACGGTCCATCAATAACCAGACTAAAGCTTACTAGCATTTGCAAGATCCTCCAATGGTTACTAGCCGGGTACCCGCGCAATGCGGCGGCGGGTACCCGGTGACTATATTTTGCGGCGAGCAAATGTTATCCGGCTAAGCGTTTTTCTAACGAAAAAATAAAGAAACACTGCAGTAAGTATCAGTAAGAGTTGAGGAGTGAAAGCGAGGGTATATTGAGAGACTCTTTTTGCTGTAACAAAAAACATTTGTGCGTGGGAGATATGAAATGGTTTGTGTGGATTTATATTATGGATGCGGTTACACATTTTTAATAATCATTATTGATAGTAATAATTTTAAGCGGTTACACGTTTTTAATAATTATTGGAGGCCGTCACAATGATGGTTTAAGCGGTTACACGTTTTTAATGATATTGCTTATTCTTTTTTTAAGATTTGAAAATGATAAACTTGGACAAATTCAATAATTATTTTTACAGTGAACAATCACTACATAATAAAAAGAAAAAAAAAGAAAATTACAGTAGAACGTAAGTAGTAGTTAAGTAAATTGAACAATTCCAAACACCCCAATAATCACAAATCAAATATTAAAATTCTAACAATTCGACAAAATAAAACCCCAAACGGGTTATCATCATCATCATCATCGATCATCAATTCAAAACTACAATCACCAAATCACTAACATAACATGATAGAAAAAAAACTAACTAAAAATCTCAACCACTTCATCAAAAGTTAATAGATTCATGATCATGAATGCTTTGCAAATCAATCATTAATTCATAAGACACTATCCCTAAAAAAATCCAAATCCATCAAACCTTAGCATTTGACATCAACGATGTAAGCCCTTAACACTTCTTGAAATCATCCTTGCAACAATTAACCATGATGTCATTAAACTTTTTAATAAAATCATCCAAATCAAACATCTTAAACCCTCTTCATTCATCTCCAAAACCTTCATCACTTTTTTTTTTTAAAATGACGTCACCGGAATAAGAAGACCTCCATTTCTTTGGTACCCGTATTCCTCTTCTGCTTTGGTGCCCGTATTCCTCCAAAGCCATGATCATTAGCTTGGCAGACGGCGGAGACAATGGCGGCGGTAGTGGCTGACAGCACATGATGTTCGCCGTGGCGGCAGAACTAAACGATAGTGGCGGCAAAATCTGATATGTGAGACGGCGGAATTTGGTGGTTTGAAGAAAGAAAGAGAAAAGTGTTTGTGTGTTTAAGAGAGATAAAATAAGGGAGATTGAAATGGTGTAATGAATTTTGTTATTGTGTTATGTGTTTATTCACTAATTGAGTTTTTGTGGTTTACACTTAAATGATGTTTTTTAATGGACCACATTAATGCAACCAGTTACAAATTGACGGAATTGCTGACAATACAATGCTGCAGTTACCAAGTTGAACTATTTTTAAAAAACG
Organism: Tanacetum coccineum; assembly: GCA_026074375.1. Taxonomy (NCBI): domain Eukaryota; kingdom Viridiplantae; phylum Streptophyta; class Magnoliopsida; order Asterales; family Asteraceae; genus Tanacetum; species Tanacetum coccineum. The sequence continues at coordinate 35,387 of BQNB010008174.1, forward strand.
TATATGGGGACCGTTACCAACTTTACCATTATAATTGTTTTTTACATATATTTGGATTGTTACAAGATTTGCTATTAAAGGATTTTAAAGGCATTTAAATGTTGTATGATGAATATTTTCCTAATGATTATACATCTTTTCCCAAAAAAGAAATCTATTTTTACTTAATTTTTTAAGACTTACAAAAATAGATTGGGCTAAATGCTTTATAAAGAAAGAGAAAGGTGTTTGTGTTTTTAAGAGAGATAAAATAGATTATGAAATGGTGGTATTGAATTTGTTAGTGTGTTAGTTTTTATACACTCTTTAAGTTTGTGTTTACACCTTAAATAATGTTTAATGGACCATTACAAATGGGACCCCATGAAAGCAGCCATTTACAATTTGACTGAATTGAGACAAAATCTATGTTAGCATTACAAGTTTTGACTGAATTAAAAAACGTATATGGGTCGTTACAGCTTTACCATTTAATTGGTTGTTACATGTTTGGGGTGTTGCAAGTTTTGGCTATTAAAGGATTTTAAAGGTTTTTAAATGTGTATGATGTACATTTTCTAATGGTTTTTACATATTTCCTAATAAAGTAATATTTTTTACTTAATTTTTTAAGACTTCTAAAAATAGATGGGCTAAATGCTTTATAAAGTAGTATAGATATAGATTGTACCTATTACGTGTGACATGTTTTTATAGTGGCATTTTGTTAAGGATATGGTAAGATTTTGCATTATTAAGGCATGATTATAGCAATATTGGAGAGTTGTTACTTTTTTTTCAGCTGTTACAAGTCTTAAGGTTGGAGGGATGTTACTTTGGTTTTATAGATCAAAAAGGAGAAGATGAAAAAGTGGAGAAAAACTCACCAAAGAACATCGAGCCATGGAAAAAGAAAGAGAGAAAGAGATACAGTCACGTGCATCATGTTGATAAGGTAGCAGCGGTTGGCAGCAGATGGTGATCAAGCTAAAGTAGGGGAGAGCAGGTGGCAGCCGGTCATTCCGGCGAGAGATCGGCAGAGACGGCGGCGGAAGCCGGCGGCAAACAGCGGCTGGTGGCGTCCGGCGTGGTGGTGACGTCCGGCGTGGTAGTGACGTCCGGTGGTAGGGCCGGCGTGATGAGGTGGGGGTGGTGGATGATAGTTTTTATGAGATGAGAGAATAGTGGGTTTTTTTTTGTTGTGTCTTTGTTTGTGTGGTGTGTGAAATGGATTGTAGTTATATTTATAGTGATAAAATGTAACAACATTTTTAATGGTTTTTAAAGAGGGTGTTATATTGTTTGGCAGAATTTTATTGCTTGCATAAAAAGATTATACATTATGTTTTGTAACTTGGAATGTAACAGCCTTTTTAATGGCTTTTAAAGAGGGTGTTAAATTGTTTGGCAGAATTTTATTGGTTGCATAAAAAGATTGTACAACGTGCATAAGGATTTGCACTACTTAAGACTTCTTTTTATAGTAATCTAAGTACTTTTAATTTTAGAAATTGGCTAAATGCTTTATAAAGTAGTAGAGATAGAGATAAACACGTAGAAAACTAAAAAAAGGCATTGTTTAGCTCACTGGGGAGTGGGGACCTAAATTGGATCCAAAGATGGTTATTTCCTCATGCAGTCTTTTTTTTTTTTTTGATAACCCGGGTGTCCGACTTGGCATTGCAAGCCGACTATTCCCAGTTGGATAGCCAGGAGTCAAGGCAGGTGAACCTCCGTGGCCAATGGGGGATTAATTTTCTCCCCCGGGTTCGAACCCAAGACCTCTAGGCACTTCTCGTCCTAAAGGCTAAGCCCTTACCGCTGGGTCACCCCATTGGTTTCCTCAAGCAGTCTTTGAGATCCTTTGCTTCTGTTTTACAGGCATCAATGATCTACAATATCTATCCAAAGAGAGAGACCACTTATATTTGATAGTTAAGGTGTATAGTATGTCAATTCCTCAAAAGTCTTTCCGATATTGCTAGCCTGCTACTCCAACTAACTAGCAACAGTAAAGGGCTTGGGTTCACAAAGTAATAGCCATCAAGGATGACGTAAAAATATAATTAATACACAACTCATTCATGACAATACCTACAACATTTACCTTCCAAATACCAGTGTATCCCCGAATCTTCAATTCTTCTTCGAAGTCCTGAAATCTATCAACTTCCTGCACAACCAAAAAAATTGTTGTAAAACAGGGTTCCTTTCAAATCTAAAACTAAAACAGAAAAAGGAACCGCCAATTGGAATGTATAAGAGCCCTACTCCAAAAGATACCCCCGATATGCCATTGCTTCTACTAGAAAGATAGTCAAATAATACTACCGGGTGTACTCGAACTAAGGTCCAATGGGAATTACATGACGTGCAATATACACCGAGTGTTATGACTAGAAAAAAACTTGAATATCACTAAGAACAAAAAATCACGAAACAAAGTTCCAACCTGAAAGCATAATATATCAGCCGACCATAATCCCAGCTCAAACATAATACTTCTCTTCCGAAACTCCCAATCCAAAATATGTCGAGGTATATGGAAATAAAGCTTGCTCCGATGATTTATAGCCAAGTAATCTGCCAGGATATTGTACGAAAGTACAGTAAACCTCTCTGCACACAACGCCAAAAACAAGTCACCACCAAAACCACATTACAAGTTAAACAACTTTGCTACATTTCAAGTTGATACCTAAAACCTTGACTATACCTATTAGTAGTTCATATCAACTTCCAAACACGTAAAAGGTATCACATATGCAATTTATGCAGAAAATGCTAATAGCATAATATGAACTCAAATTTTAAATAATCTAAAGCTCATATTTTGGGTAACTGTGGTTTCCAACCTTTTGGCTGACTAATCCACAAGGTTTGAGCACCACCACACAGACTCAAACATGGTTACGCGCATGGCCACTTCAGTATTGTTTTGCACCATTCAAACTTGAGACCTCTCAAGTTTTAGTAATGATAGTCACAGAGCTATAACCAACTTGGCCACATGGGAGTGGTTACCGTTAATCTAAGCACATTCACATGATCAGTTCGTGCTCCCTAAATGCCAATGCTAGTCATTCTTTCGAACCTTAACTAATTTATATCACTTCTTTTAATTCATATCAATTTCAAAACATGTAACGGGGTGCTTGTTTCGGTTTATATAGCCGGCTTATGAAACATAACCCCAAACCAAATAAGCCATAAGCCGGCTATATAAGCCGAAACAAGCACCACCTAAAATGTATCACAAATACAAAAGCTGTTACTAGTATTACTATTTATGCGTTAATTACCACAGCTAGCAGGCGGTTCCGGTTTTGCTTTCTCCCAATTCCGATAATCCGAAACCCGCTGCTGCCGAAATCCCTGCTGTGGCCTAAACTGTCCACGTGGCCTAAACTGGTCAACATTCTGCTGACGTGGCCCTAAATTATTATTACTATAAACCGGCGGCCGAAACTGCTGATTCTGATAATAAAAAGGCGGTGGAGCAAATTGCTGGTACGGATTAACATAACGTGGCGGTTGGTGTCCACGTGGACGGTACGATTGGTACTGATTATTAAAATTATTATTCGGGGTGACGTCATTGGTATGGTTGACGACGTCATTGTACGGACGAGTAGTTGTGTTGTATGCTCTGTTCCGGTAACCTGTATGCTGTTTCAAGTAAATAAATGAAACTAATATTAGGAAATGAAAATTAAATTAAAGTTAATTATTATAAGTGTGTGAAAAGAGTGTGGTGGTTTACGGAGGGGGAGGGGCGGTGGGACATGGCGGCGAGAGTGGCGGTGGGGAGGAGGTGACGGTTGTTTTTCAGCATTTGATGAGTGTTAGCGACGGTTAGCCATGGATCTAAGGCGCGTTATCCACGCTCGGGTGATACGCGTGTCGTAAACGATTGTTTACAGCATAAAAATAAAAATAAAAAAAAAAAAAAAAAAAAAAAAAATCGCACAAAAAGGTATCCAACTTAAAAGTTATTTCCAATTAAGGTATCACACTTTTTTTCTTGCATAAAAAAGCACCCAGCTTATTTTTTTGCCCAATTTAGATACTTTCGTTAAATATTTAACGATTATCCGTTAAGTTTTACATTTCAAGCTCACCGACTGTTACAACCACCACCAATCATCGTCGTCACCATTGGTATCTCACAAATATGATATTAATTGAAATATCATAATTTTGTAAGTTAAAGGATTAATGTAAAATATGAAAAACGTTTAGGTGGAGGGAAAACACTCTTGTTTTCATAAAATGTTTTGTGGAAAACAAGAAAAATAGAGATCGCGTTCAAATCATTGTTTTCCAACAAAATTCTTTACAAAACACAAAACATGTATTTCTCAACTTAATAAGGGAAACTACAAAACACATTTTATTTGTTTTTCTTGTTTTCTTTGTAACCCCTTTTGTTTTTTTGAGAATGAAAAATAATATCACATGAACACGTTTTTTATGTTTTGTGAAAAATAAATCTTTTTTTTTTACAAATTTAAAAACACAAAACTAAGTAAAAATTTCTCTAACTAAACGCAACCTTAACTTCTGATCTCAAATAGCAATAAATGATCACTAGGGGTGAGCACGGTCCAAGGACCGGACCGAGGACCGAATTGGTCCAAAACACCGGACCGCGGACCGGACCGAAATACCTTCGGTCCGGTCTTCCGGTCCGGTCCGGTCGACGGTCCGATATGCTCACCCCTAATGATCACTGTCACTAATTATTCCTGCCAACACAAAAATACATACGTACCAGACTCATAATTTCACAGAGTATCTGGTTCAAAGCATAACAAAAGTATATATGTGTTGTATTTTATTACATTTTTTAAGATAAGTATATATCACTATTTATACTACTAAGAACGGAAGTTAACAAAGACCTCTAAAGAAAATCATATGAAAATGAGAGAATCAGCAGTTAAATCATTCAAATTAGTGTTTTTCTTAATAAAGAAAAAACTGATTGGTATGTAGTTATGAGAAAAATATTATAACAGGTGAATACTTAGTGGTGGCGACGATGATTGGTGGTGGTAGTAGCGACCGGTGGACTTAAAATGTAAAACTTAACGAATGATCGTTAAATATTTAACGAGAATACCTTAAATTGGCCAAAAAAAATAAGTTGGGTGCCTTTTTATGCAAGAAAAAAAGTAGGATACCTTAATTGAAAATGACCTTAAGTTGAGTATCTTTTTGTGCCATTTGCCAAAAAAAAACCTTGTATCAATCTATACTAGGGTAAACCGGATAAATAGGTTTTCGTTTACTCGCTTCTATTGGTTTTGAAGAGTCTTTTTCGGTTCGTTTTTAGACGGTTTTTATTGGCTAGCTGAACCGGTGGCAACTTTGGTTTCTGGTTGAGTCTGTTGGTCTGGTCCGGTTTTCAAAATTATATGTACCATCAACTTGTTAGCATATAAATTGTACTCCCTCCGTCCCATTTTTATTGTCACGTTTCCTTTTAGATATGTCGCAACTTTAAATTGTCCACTACTAAAATAGACCCATTAAATTTTAATCAAACTTTTCTAATTTACCTCTTTGTTTGAATTATTAATTACACAACGATTAAAGAAAAATTTAATTAATTAGCTGAACTAAAATAAAAGTGTTTGTTTTTAGATAAATGTTTGAATATGTTAAACTATCATTTTTTAAGGCTTACATATAAATTATTCATGCGAAAAATATACTTTATTAAAAGTCGAATAAAAAGATTTACAATATAGTTCATTAAAAGTTAAAAATATTAAAAAAAACATTCAAGCTCATATTTATGTGACAAAAATAAACGTGTCTGAGTTTATATTGATTTTTTCAAAACACCTAACTAAATAAACCGGGTTATATATGAATCCGCTAACCCGAATTGTCACATAATTATTATCGTCTTTTGTTTTTGTGTATATAACAAAAATATGCAATGATTCTATTTAAACGTATTTTTAGTACGAAAGGTAAAGTTGAAACAAGACAAATAAACAAATACAATGAAGAAAAAATACAAAAAAAAGTTTAAAAAATTACAAAGAAAAGACATTAAGATGTGTTAAGACACCTTTACACCCTCTAGTTCAGTAAGATGTTTTTGCCTCTAACTACCTCTTAATGACTGAGAAAAAACAAACACTCTTAACTCTAAAAGTCTCTTACCGCCTCTTAATGACATGAAAAAACAAACATACGTATTGGGTCCGGAACGGAATAAGGCTCGCAACGGAATAAGGGTAACACCCCCAAAATGGCTCGCAATGGAATAAGGGTCCGGGGCATGTCACATCTTAGATCAATAACACAAGATATATATAAAACGACCATTAAAAGTCAGTTTACAAAACTGATACATATTGGATTAACAAACATTTGTTACATAAATGCCCGCAAGCTTAACTCCTTTCATTGTCATATGACAAAGAAGACTATTCATAATACATATTCTCAAAATATAATGCATACCATATCTTTTAAGCATGTCATCCCAAAATATCAAAATCACCAATTATCGCTTGCACCTTGTGCTTACTGACTTTTCTGAAAACATTGCTTTAAAGACGTCAACAATAATGTTGTGAATTCATAAGGTTGAGAAATCGTTATAAAGTTGACCACAAGATTTCTCAAGTGTATGGATATAGCAAACAGATTCAAAAATCATATAAATGTAATAACATATGCTCTATAACTCATGACACCTGAAGCTGCGACATAAATAAGTATTTCAATTATAATTGCCCACATTGCCCTTAATTGAAGTCTAACCCGCACATCCCTAATCGACATGGTATACATTCGTTTGCCTAGTAGATATGCTATACCCACGCCCGAACAGTGTTGTCAATCCCCCATAGATCAATTCAAAAAACACTCAGTACGCAAGCTCACAGACCAGTAATTGACAGTATCATATAATGGTCACAGTAGAGTTATCCACTACTTGAGCAACACATAATCATAATATAAAAGTATCCACTTATGTCCAGTTGTAAACATGCATGTTTTCCACCCCCAAAACATATAAAACGAAAACCTTGTAAAAATGTGGGGCTATGAAACTCACTGTGAGTTACTGATGAAACCAAATACACAATATCGCGTCACGCAAATGATCGAATGCAACCTAAATTAACATAGGTCGTATAAGCACTAATCGCTTTGATTAACTAACATCATATACAAGTCTATGTTAGTTACATCATACTATCGTTTGGGCTATCATAATTTAAGAGGTCATGTAGTGACGTATGAGGAGCTAGGACACTTTAAATCGTAAATCCAACAACTCGTCGATACGCCACCCCGAAGAGGCCTCATTATGAAACTCCCTAGTAATATAGTACTTTGATAACCACATATAATTCTATATAGCTTCATCACCGTCTATTTGTAATTTAGAAATCGTTGTTATAAAGTGAAAACGTTTATAATTATCGTTTTAGTAAAACTAGCATAACTTTCCCGTTTTAAACCCTATTTCTCAGCGTTTCTAGGTACACAGTCTCGTGATTGGAGATGATATAATAAAAATAATATGACATTTTTATATTTTATAAACATTCTGAAGAAATAATACTATTTACTGTGCATTGATATTTTTTATAAATTTACTTTTATAAATTTAATTGTCGTAAAACCTTTAAATGCAATAACTTATTCGTTTTAATCCCGATTTTAGCGATTCCTTTGACCACGTCTTTGTTATCAAAATTATCACATTTTCATAAAGTGGGGTCTGCTAATGAACAGTAATTTTTTACATTCCTATTTTATAAAGTTACTTTTTTATACCTCGAATTAATCGAAAACAAACGTATTTTATTCGTTTTAGCTTCCGTGTGTTTAGTACTTCGTTCGAGCACTTCTCTAATGAAATTCACACTATTTATTCTGAAGTTTTAACAAAAATTAATGTTCTGTCATGAACTGTAAATTTTTATAAAAATTAGTTTTATAAAAATATTTTTATACATTTAAGTATACAAACTTGCGTAATTCCCATAACTTCTTCGTTTTTAATCACAAAATTACGTTCTTATGTTTTGGAATCCTAAAATTAAGTATAGAAAATGTTAAAATACCAAACTTTCTGTTTTTATAATTTTTATAAACGTTATTTATAAACCCGTTTAATATAACGATTAAAACGGTAATTAGCGTATCCTTTTCGTTATTAATCCGTATTTTGAGTTTCTTATCTTTTTGGAATCTCAAATAGGTTGTACTATCTTTTATAGGTTCAAAATATGGCTGGTCATAGGACATGAACCAAAACAGCCCCTAAATGTCTTTTTGAGTTTATTTGTATAACTTTGTTTTTATAACGTTACTTTCTATACTTTCCAACTTAATAATTACCAACAATCCTTTTAAACATTACATATTCATAAGTCTTAATATATTAAAGTCCATTAGTTTTTCATATCTTTTCCAAATAATCCAAGTTAACAAGTTCCATATGAACTTTTAATTCACAACTTTTCTTAAGAAATACCTTAAAACCCTTATTTGTACATATACCTGTAAGACCACTTAATCAACAAGTTACAACACTTATAACCCCATTATATCATGAAATTAATCAACCTAATATCATATGAAAAAGTGTACAAAAGCGTAATCATAAGTAAAAACCCCTTTTTACATATTTAAAAGTCCTAAATGGTGATTTTACTATATAGAACATCATATACATATAAAATCATGAAAATGAAAAGATAAAGGTTTTAGGTAACCTTAGTGATGAATGATGACAATGAAAAATATGTGCTAAACCCTTGTTTAGACTTTAAACCCAAGCTTGCACACTTGAAACCCTAGTTTTCCAAATAGAAACCCTAGCTTCCTTTCTTGCTTCAACACTTGTAAATGGTTAACCAAGGCTTGCAAATACCTTAGTATATCTTAGGAATGATGTGTGATGGCTTGTATATGTTGAAGAAAAATTTGTATGGATTATTATAGAGGGGTGTTTTGAGCCGTGGGCTATGAAGGAGCAAAAGGGAGGTTTGTTTTGATTTTCACCAAGTGTTTTTGTGTTGTATGTTTTCTCTTACAAGTATACTTGTATTATATATGAGCTAGTTGGTCAAAAAGTTTGCAATAGTGTTTAAGAAACAAGATGAGGATTTTAAGGAGAGCTTATGGTTAGGTTGGAACATGGTATGGCTAGGTTTAATGAGGATATGTTGTACAAGACCAAGTGGAAGATTTTTGTGTGATCTTGGTCTCCTAGTTGTTGTTGTGCCGTGGGTAGAGAGGGGGGGGGAAGGTTTCTAGAAACTTTTTGATATTAACAACATACCTAGTGTCATATATGTAAGTTACTAGTTGTAGATATTACATAAAGAGTTTATTTTGTACATGATTCATGTATTGTTTTATTTTTCCTATGAACAAGGTGACATATGATATTAACTTGGGTAAAGTTTAATAAAACTTTGGGTATTGGGTACAATTGTGGGTATTTGTTGAAGTGTAGAAATATTTTTGTGGTTCCGGGAATGCCTATACTTAATTTATCGCAAAACGTAAACACTTTACGTAACTGATAAAAATAAAATAAACAAAGACCATAATTATTCTCAAAATAATTATTTAATACTTGATTGATGTGATCGTTTAATTGCTTGATGCCCGTTTACATTGAACGATACTTTTCAGCTTACGCGATTTAACTTGATACTTGAAATTAAAAGCAAACGCGTACAACCCTAAAAATAAATAGTAGATTTGTTGACGTCGTCAATGACTTGAAAACACAGGGTGTTATATGATGTATTGATCGGTGTACTCGGGAAGGTCATGTGCATGATCCAAAGGTTGTTGTGGGTGTCTCTCTTCAGCAAGTGAATATGGATGTTGATGTAGTCCTCTCTAAGCTCCCTAAAACATTTAAGGGAGTTTTGGAACAACATGAGAATATACTTATACCGGTTGATGTTGGGTTGTCAAGACGCCAAGTAATAAGGAACAAGAGGATTATCCTTCTGTTACATGTAGGATATCAAATCACACAAACTAAGCAAGATGTAAAGATAGAAATCTAGAGAAAGAAATGATAGTTGGAACACTTAGAGAGAGAAAGAAACATGTAATGTGTGAAATTACAAATGAACCAACACCCTCTCCAAGCCATGGAGAGGGTATATATGTCGCTTACATGGGACGGCCAAGTCATAGGCTTTCCATGACTTGGCCCGGTTAGCTTACTTAATATATTAAAGGACTACGAGCTACAGACTAATATTTTGGAAGTGACCGAGACTTTTCTCGATTCATAACAATCTCCCCGTAAGGGAGGTCACTCTAATTTACAACAACTTAAGCTTAGCATTCTATGAATGTCTTCAATCTTGCTCGTAGTCTTGATTCTTTGTCTTTTATCTTGTGAATTTGATGTAGTGATCTTGGAACTTGTTCTTGCATGATTGATAGACTTGTGATCTTGAACTTCATGAGATCATCAGTCATTCATCATCTTGTAATCTTTCGCCTTCTTGTGATCTTGTGGCTTTTGGACCAACATGCTCATACTTTTTCTTTGTCTTAAAAGCTTTCTAACAATATCCCTTGATAGGTTTTATCTTGAATACTTCATGACTTCAAGGAAGACGTTGGGTAATAGAGTAGCAGAAGACTTGTGTAACATGTACTTGAGCTTTCATCATGTCTTTATATTCGTCGATCGAGTATGAGCATGTGGCTATGAATCTGACTCGTCAGGAACTAGACAGCGCCATCACCGAGTAAATCTGCAGGTTTAGGTTAGTAATAAGCACAAATATGGACAAGTATGTCTTTGTCATTCTGTCGATTTTAGGTTGCAATAACCTTTGGTTCCCCGTTGAACAATATAAATAATGTACATGTGATCAGGTAGTATTCAAAAGAATCTCCTTGACAGGGTTTCGTGGTTGTACTAGCCTGTTCTCATTACTGGAATGTCTCAAAGCTGACAACATGGTAAGAGTAAGCCGAAAGTTTTATCTTTTCAAATAAATCCGTAAAATCATATACTGAACCGATATCGATATCCAGTTGTCACAAGTTTGATCCATATAAGATCACACAAGTCGCCTGCTATAGTGCTTGTTTGATGTTGGCACTGGTAGGATTTCCATTGTCGTTGTGAATACTGTGAAGTATCACTCTGATGTTCTGGCAAGATCACAAGGATAATGCATAGGACTCTTATAATTTTACTTGTTTTCACAGTGTATGAAGAACAAGTATACTTTGGATAGTATCCTAATGAGATTTATTGATGATCTCTTTTGGCTCTAGACTCAATAGTGCATTTTGGTTTTAGTAATCGGAGGCTGGAGCTGACTGCTACCTTTTCAATATCAACCAACTCAGAGTGAGAAAGTCGATACATAACATGTTTGTCTACGTGAGAAATGAAATAAGAATCTTTTGAGAAACCTTGAGTGGTTAGGGAGGGTTGTGCATTGCATCACTGGGTCCATGATGACTGTTCAATACCAGACAACATCTTAGTGTTTCTAATAGCATATGTATTGACCTGGTTTCTGCCTAAGTGTATGTAGGGCTTCTTTCTTTACACCCTGTATCCTTACATTTCTTTTTCATTATTTAACCCCTTCAATGCTTACTAAAACTTCATTACTAACACCTTGTTGGGTTTGTTCCAGTGCTAGCTCTGTATTAGTCGGCATTATTCCCATTCTTACTTTACTCCTTTTTTTGTATCATACCTAAGGACTTCTAATCTAACTATTGGAATGTCCCTGGGATGATCCCTCCAGTTCTGGTTGGATCATGGAACGAATACATATCTTTAACTGCCTTATATCTCCAATATAATAAGTACATGGTCGGTATTTGGGTATTTCCACTATAGCAAATCAAACCATTTGAAAAAATCAATCAGGGTACTAGTGATATAAATCAAAACTTTTTTTACCTTGATGGTTTCATCTTTTCCAAAATTGCTCCCCCTGCATTTGTGCATCGATATTCGAAAGTGTTTTGCACATAAAAGGGAGAAGCTGCACTTGAGTCACTAAGCTCACATTATAAGCCTTATATTTTAATCACATTTTCTCCCCTTATCAAAAATGTCAAATCATTTGATATTTTGGATATCAATTGATTTAATATTAAGCTTTCGGGGAGAAAAAATATTACTGATTAACATGCTTATTAGGAACATTTTAATGCTCCCCCTCAATTTAAAAGGGAAGGATACAGTGTTGAGTACATATTTTGAAAGACTTTGAATTTATTGAAAAATTCATGAAAATTATACTCAATACATATATACTTATGATTCTACACTACATATATATGTATTCACAAGATAAGATATGAGACAATACCTATTATGAGATAATACCGAGTATGACAAAGTCATACTGTCTGCAGCATTAGCCGGTAGTCCGTCTCCAGTTCCCTTCCACTAACCAATATTTCCAAGTTCCGCATGATATGTCGTTCTAACAGTTGCTTGTCAATCAGATTCACCATAATTTATGTCTGATTCTGATCCTTGTCTATCTATTTCCTCCTTGGCATGTATGTGTTGTATCCCAACTTGAAGTTTAGCAGCCTATCATGGAGAGTTTCACGAACAAACTTGAGCGTTTCGTCAGAAAACTTGTACAGCTCATCAGCTCGCATCAGTCTCTTGCGTTTGCTTGAGTTCTGATAGACAACCCCCTTCGGATCATATGATGTTGTGTATGGCTCTTTGGATGAGATTATAAGAAAATCCTTTTGTGGCTTGGTGATGTTGAGCTTCTTCTGGTAACTCTCTACACTAAGCTGGACATCTTCGACCCTTTTCTTGATAACGAGACTTCGAGTGAACATACGCAGTGCAGCGGCCAGGTCAACAATGTCATCGCCATCAAGATTGAATAGCTTGTGCTGAACATGAAGAAGAAGCATGTCTTCGATGTCATTCAAGTGTAGTCTTGGAAAGTCACCTTTAAACGTATACTATTCCGCATCAGCTCTTCTCACAACAATTCTTCTAAATATTCCATACCAAACGATTGTCATCTGTTGGACACTGACTACACTCAAAAATCTTCATTATAGAGTAGCTGTCCTGTTTTGATATTTGCCTGATTTAGATTGTAGAATAATTTGAGTTTTGTGTCCCCAATGGTAAATTCCTATTCTCGGCATTCTCGTTATAAGTAATTTGACTTGGACTCCACTGCTTTGGAATCATTTCTTGATGCGTAAATTGTTTTAAATAATTAACTGCCAAGTTTTAAATGTATAAAAGTCATCTAACCGATACACGCTGAACCTTTCAGGCACAGAGGAACTTCGGTCGTATGTAGTGCAATAGTTGGTAAATCTGAGGTCGTCCCACGAGCTAAGTTTAACTAGTTCTAATTTGATTATGTCATGTTTTAAAAATGGTTTTGAGTTGGTTTGTAATCTTTAACATAAAATAAATGCAGAAAATAAATTAATAAAAGTGATCAAGAAGAAAAGCGTGCTAGCTTAGCCATTTCATTACTACTGCTACGATTATATTTTCCTGTGCAATGTCTAATTACTTGTTTTATTAGTGGTTCTAATGTCGACAGACCCGAATTGGCATTTAAGGTTTGTTCTATACTTCCTGCGATCCTGAATCCCCCAAAGGTCACAAAGGTAGGGCAACCAAGTTGTAGTGATCAATCTCCAACTATCCTTAAGACCAGATCTATAACCTATATAAATTATTAACCCTCTCTGAAAGAGTTTCTGTGCTTTTTAAGTGTTTAATGAGACAAAGGTGGTAATCAGGTTAATTCCTATACTAGGGATAGGTGCAAATCTATCCTAGTACCCTGTTAATCCCATGTTCAACTAGTCCGCCCAATGACAAAACTAACAAGATCTAAGCCACCCTCAACACTCTAAAATCCAGGGATCAATGACAGGCTATAAGGATATCTAATAAAACCATAATTAAACAGGATACATTCAACATAACAACAGTAAATATATAGCTAGGCAAGCACTAGAAGTGCTTAGCCATTCATGGTGACAGTACATCAAGAATTAATGAAGGAAATCTTGGATAGAAAACTCATAATCCTTAAAGTATGCGTTTAGAACGATTAAATACAAAAATACAATTTAGTGATGACTCCCTTGGACTTCTAGTGGATTTCTTTGTATTTAGGAAGCCTTGTTCACTTTTTGGAATTGTGGTGGAAGGAGTGATGCTGAATGAGTCGAATGAGGGCTCTATTTATAAGTATCGAAAGTGTTATGGCGTAACGGGTATGTAAGTGTTACACCATAACCTTGCTTACGTGGGCTTCCATTCTCCAAGCTTAAATTGTGTTATGGCATAACTCAAGTGTTGATGTTACGTCGTAACAATGACTCAGATAAGTCATCCTTTTTGACGATGCTGGTTACGGCATAAGTATCATGGAGTGTTTACGCCGTAAATCTTGGTGCTGACTCATTTCTTTGATAATCTTGGTTACGGCATAAATCCTGCGGGGTGGTTACGCCGTCACTGGCCTTGAGTTAACTTCTTTGCTTGATTTCCACGTCCAAATCCCGTGTCTCTTGCTCCAATTCTCGTATTTTTCTTGAAAACTAAATATAAGTGATTAAGTATTGTTTTCAGTTATTTATAACATAATTACAAGCATTTTCATAGGAAATTTGATACTAAAAAGTATTAACTATTTAATGTTATCAAATATCCCCCTACTTAACTTCTACTTGACCTCAAGTAGAACTGTTTGAATAATTTATAAAATGATTTCCCTAATTTAACTCAGAGAAATGAATTCATAATTTACTTATGCTAGAAACATCAAATCCAAACACCTCACGAAAAAGGGGATTAAAATCACTCAACTCTCATTCTAGTCTAAGTGCTTCATTTTTCGGGGCGATCACTCAACTGCACTGTCATAGCATGTATTCTATCACAGGCTTGAAAAGTACATAAATCTTCACCAGCTAGAATTAGGGTCTAAACAGCTCTTAAAGGCAACAAGGGTGACACATAGGTTTATCAGGGTGAATCATTCTTTAAATGCAATCTTTACCAAAAGCGTTACACCAACAAGGGCGACGAAGCCACACCTACACATCCATAACGACAGATGAGATATGTATGCTTGCTCACTCCCTCATTCGAGCAAAACCAAAGGTTAGATTAGAGAATGATACATGGTTGGATAAGACATGGGATACACATTAATTGGTGTTAAGTAAAATACACAAAACAAATAGTCAAAATAATCTAAGGTTGTCATAACCAGCTACCCTTCATCCATAAGCCTAAGTATCTAAGTCTAAAAATCTGATCTTCAATAATGGGCTACTAGCTCTATTCTTCACAATCATACAAATGGCTTATAGTTGCACCATCTTCATATTTTTAGAACACATATGGCTTATAGTTGCACCATATTTTCATTTTTGAACACTTTGTTGGTTTTATAACACGTAACCAACATGTACCTGCTACAGAGGTTTATATCTTTTTATTATTGCCCCTACAGCATATGATACAATACATATCCTCCCACTTGAGATTTTATAGGTCATGTGATAATTCTACTCCCATCCCCCACTTGGTTTGTACAATGTCCCTATTGTACATTTAATGGAAATAAAATTATAAGAATAAGAATAAAATTAGAACAACAGACTCCCCTGAGCATTGCTCTATACTTCAAATGATAATGGCAAGGGATCATCTCTTGACCCTCGTTTCCGGAGCAAACTCGCATCCTCTTAAATTACTAAACAAACTACATGCATTAAACGTTTAAAATATAATAATACAAGAAAACCTAACTCACTTTCGTAGGAATCACAATTGCATTTAGCATATGCAACAAGCCTTTTAAACCAGTTGGTGGCCCAAGTGGACGAGTGAAGTCTCGTGAGGGTTTCCAAAGAACACACCCACAAATTTCATTTAATTATACAAGGTTTTGTGAAAGTTTCATACAAAATTCAGGTTTTCAGAAGAGGATTACGGCGTAATCAAGAATTTGGTTACGCCATAATCATGTGGAAAATATTTTGCAAAATTTAGTTTCTAACTAGTTATGGCGTAACCATGAAAAGGGTTACGTCGTAACTAAGTCTGTTATGGCATAACTGGTGTGGTTACGCCCGAACAGAACATTTTTACCACATGATTATAGGTTGGTATGATCTCAAATTCCTCTTCCTAGCTGAGAGAACCTGCAAAACAAAGTGAGAAACGTACAAAACCAACTAAATGCATAACCCTAAATAAAATTCATTAATAAAAGACGGGTTGCCTCCCGACAAGTACTTTTGTTTATTATCGAGTCTTTAAGTTAGACTCAAGACGTTCTACGTCTTCCTTTGAACCTTCACTTCTTTTCGGATCATTTCCCTAAATCTTGATCAGTTCTTTATTCCTAATGGTAAAGTATCTCCTTTTACTTTACTAACACAAATGAAACTTTGTCTACTATCAAATGAGTATCTTGTTACTTCCAAGTTTCTACATGAACCTTAGGCGGAGCATATTCTTCCATGTCCAAACTGCTTTCTTGTCTTTCATTTTCTTCTAAACCATGATCGTGCTACCAATATGTATTATCCGCCTGTACTTTCTTGCAATTTTCCCATATATCATCGAGCATATGTCCTTTCTTTCCTATCCCTAGTTCATACTCGTCAGCTAGTTGGTCGATTTCTGAATCAAACATCCACTTGTAGTCACTAAAACTCCTTGATCGCGGGTCTTTCACTAGTTCTTCTTGAAAATAATCAATTAGCCATGTTTTTAATAGGGCTTTCTTTATAGGTTCACTTACTTCTGTGTGTCCTACCTTTGTTAATAACTAATCCTTGAAAGGATAGTCCTTCGGTCTAGGGTTGCGATCCTCTTGGACTGAAGTAAAATTCGAAGTGGGCGTGTTTGGGCTCGAGTTTTCATTGCACCATTTCGCATACCTATTGTCCTAAATTAAATCATTACACTGGGCTTCTTCGTACCTTACCAAGAGGAACTCAGGAAATGATAAACCACCCCTTTTATGCTTTTTCTATCACCATCAAGGTAATAGTACCAAAATTTCAAAATCCTTCTTCATCCATCCCATAGATTTCATTTCCCTCGTTACATACCTTTATAGTTAGGTCACATGTGGGCCAAACCTTGATTATTCCACTGCAAATTTGCTTAACAGGTTTCTATAAGTGCGCGCTAGGGATGTTTGTGTCAGATTTAAGCATCCTTGTCTTCTTCCTACTTCGTTCATGCATAAAATTATCATAGCTGTTTTCATTATGCAAGTTGTTAGATTTCTCAAGATATGAGGACTTATCTGTCAGTGCATTACTACTAGTAGAAGGTTCATTGTTATGAATTGAGTTTATCATATAAACCTTTCCTACAAGGGTCGTGAAATTATAAATTTTCTTGTCCATATCGAAAGTAACCATGTCATCCCCAATTCCTAAGGAGATTTCTTTACTAAATACATTGATCTCGGCGTGGATGGTTGCTAGGAATGGTCTCCCAAGAATCATGGTTTCATTATGTTGTTTAACATATCTATAACTACAAAATCTGATGGGAATAAAAACTTATCGATTTTAACAAGGACGTTCTCAACTATTCCTATAGGGGCCCTCTTCGTCATATCAGGCATTTCAACTAGCATGTCGGTTTTCTTAAGTCTAGCTAGTTTTAGATGTTCAAACATGGATTTGGGTATGACATTAACACTTGCGCCTAAATCTGCCATAGCATAAAAATTAAAACTTCCAATAGTGGAGGGAAGAGTTAAATTTCCTAGATTCAACTCTTTAGGTGGTAGTTGGCATGGCAAGACTCTTGATGATACACCTTCCTCTTGAGCCACCTGTATGCTATTATCAGAAATGAAAGATACTTTGTGGGGGTCGTTAATTGTATTGTCAAGTGGTGCCTCTTTGTTGGCGTAAACTGCCTTACATTGGCCTTGTTATCCCAAATAACTAAGATCCAAACACAACTAATAAACACTACCAATAAGCCATAAGACACGAAATAAGCATAGAAAGATAGAAGGAAAAGTAAAGAGAGAGAAACTAGAGAGAGAAACAAAGAGAGAAAGATTAGATTAGGAGGAAACACATACAAATGTAACCAACACCCTCTCCATGTGTGGAGAGGGTCCTATTTATACCTTTAGCCTACTAGATGGTGTATGGGCTTTCTACTTAGGCCAGGCTTGGCTTATCTTGGGCTTTGAGCCCAAAACATGGACAATATTAGCTTAAAGTCCACGCCCGTTAATCCCGACTAGCCTATTACATAACAACTCTAATTACGACTAAGACGACCGATAACATTCTTGTTTGACTTATATAAAAATAAGGCTAATAATCTCCCCCAAAGTTGAGGTCTTCTTTGATCTCCCCAACGTTGACGTTCTTGATGGAGGTTATCTTGATTTGACTTTATCTTCCCCAATGTTGAAGATATGATGTTTGAGCTTTGGCTTCTTTGGTCTTGTCTTTGTCTTTTCTTGTTTGTAATGGCTTTGTTCATTCATGCTTTAGACGACCGATGACATTCTTTCGGTGTCATTTATGTGATTATGATCTTGAGCCTTCATCTTTTAACTTTGAGTTCTTGAGATCTTTCATCTTGCATCATCTCCTTGTCTTGAATCATCTTGATTTGACTTTCTTGATCATCTTGTGCTCTTGACCGACATACTCATACTTATTTCATTCTTGTTTGACTTATATGAACATAAGGCTAACAATCTCCCCAAAATACGATTCTTGATTTGACTTTGAAGACCTTTGAGGAAGTTTAGGATCAACACTCTTGAATGCTAAATGATTGACTTTTAGGGCTCGAGTATGAGTATGTGGTAATGAATCCGACTTTGCTGGAATGGGGCTGCAACACCGACGTATGTACATGCATTAGAATGTTAGTAATAAACAGCAGATATAGACGAAATGTCTTTGTCATTCGTAGATTTTAGGTTGCGATAACCACTGGTTCCCCATTTTATAGTATAAATACTATACCTGTGATCAGGTAGATTCAAAGAATCTCCTTGACAGGGTTTCCAGCTCAAAGCATAGGATCTTCTAACACGAATGTATTAGATTTACCATGCTTTCTTGTTCTCATTACCAGAACGTCTCAAAGCAGATAACATGGTAAGAGTGAATCAAATAGTTACTATCTTTCTGATTAAGTCATCAATTCATTTACTGGACCAAAATTGATATCCAGTTATCACAAGTTTGATTCATATAGAATCTTGCAAGTCACCTACCGCAGAGTTGTTTAATGTTGACTCTGGAAGGATTTCCATCGTCACTATGAATACTTAAAAGTATCACTCAGATGTTCTAGAAAGATCTCAAGGATAATGCGTAGGACTCTTTGATACCAAATGTTATGTTGATGGATAACAATTTGTATTTTGACATTGTGTCCTAATAAGATTTATAACTTGATCTCTCTTGGCTCTGACTCGATTTGTGCACTTTGGTTTTAGTAATCGTAGGCTGGAGCTGACTACCACCTATTCAATATCAAGAATCTCAGAGTGAGATGTCAATAGATAACGTGTGTATCTCCGTGACAAATGAGATAAGTTTCTTTTGAGAGAAACTCGAATGGCTGGGAAGGGTTGTTCATTGCATCACTGGGTACATGACGGATTTCTTCAATACCAACAATCATATTTGTGATTTTGATAGATTATGTATTGACCCGATTTCTGCCTAAGTTATGTGGAGGGATGCTTTGTTTTCACCCTTTATCCATACTTTTCTTTTTAATTCTTCAACCCCTTCAATGCTTACCAAGACATCATCACTAACACCTTGTTGTGATTGTTCTAGTGTTAGCTCAATTTTAGTCCGCATTCTTCCTTTATATCATTCATCTCCAATCATACCTAAGGACTTCTAATCTAACTATGGAATGTTCTTGGGTAGATCCCTCCGGTTTTGATTGGATCATAGGACTTATACCTAACCTTAACCGCCTTATGACTTCATCGACGTCATGAGTTAATTGCTTGTTGGGTATAGAGAGAGAACCATAAATCCATTTTCTAACATTGTTTCATCTGTATCGAAGGTTTTTATTTTAAAATACTCCCCCTACACATGTGCTCGAGATTCAAAATTGTTTTGCACATGAAGGAAAGAGTTGTACTTAGAGTCTTTAAAAATCACATTCTTCTATATCATATTTTAATCACATTTTCTCCCCGTATTTAAAATAATAAATCTCTTAGTATTTGAAATACCAATTGATTAAAATTTATGACATGAAAAATTCCATGAAGAGAAAAATTATACCACGATATTGCATGAATTCATTTTTCAGATAGCTCCCCTTCAACACAATATGTGGGATACCACTAATTTTTTTAAAACTTGACATTACAAGAAAAAAATGACATGACACCACAATTTTGTTGACGTTGGAGTGAGATGCCTTAGTGAACATTGTATATTATTAATTAACATTATAATTTCACGGAATGTGTTTAGATACATAAAATTGACATTTATGAGATGTACCCAACACATTAAAAGGCTTTGTTTTAAAAGCTCCCCCTCAGAAATTGATTCACTTGTTATGATAACATTGTTGAGCATTCATTTTACTAATTGTACCACTTATAAACATTGACTATTGTACCAATTGTTAAATATATTGAGGAAGGGAGTATTGAATATACAATTTTAACAAATACCACTTTTTATGGAAAGATACAACAAATTATATTGTATACAATTTGACATTAAAAGTTCTTTTTGAAAATTGTGTTCAACGGTTTTAAAACCATGATAAAAGACTTCTCTTCTATTTAAAGAGTAAGCGCACTGATACGTTACACGTCCCTCTGATTACATTCGGGTCCGAGTTATGCACTGATATGTACATAAGTCATTGAGAAAAATTAGAAATGACATGCTTTGAAACGTTTGAACTCTTGCTCAAACTTCATTTACACGCCCGTGTCAATGTTAACCGACATTTCTAGGTACGTAAATCTTATCGATTCCAAGAGACACGTCGAGAAGATTCTTTTTGGTATTTTTGAAATTTTCTGATTTTATATTTTGTTTTTCTAGATTTTATATTTTAGTATTTTCTTTTTGTTGGTTTTATATTTTTGTATTTTCTTTTTAAAAATATTTATAAATCAAAATAAAGAGAAAAATAAAAATATTTACAAGTCAAAGTTTCCATCAGCAGTGACAGATGTTGCTAGAGTTGAAGTAGATGAAGTTGAATCAGGTTGTTGTTAACTTTTATCAGATGCATCAGCAGTAGTAACAACGGAAGACTTTGAAACAACTTGATTTTCTCCATTGAAATATTCTTCGAACAATGGACTGAATAGACTTCCAAACTCTATCATTGACGTCATGACTATCAAATTTGCTGTAGGAACTTATGTTGAAATTGAGGAGCGAGGCTTGAACCATTGTGTTTAAACATCATTTTTCTGATCAGTTTTGAATCCACTTTAACACTGGTTTATGAGATATCAGCTTTTTCAGCAACCACGCTTTGAGATTATCTGGCTTGACATTGTTAGATGTACCTGCACTTAAATCAAAACCTTGTTCCTTCTGAACATTGATTGGCGTACCTTCACTTAAATCCAGAGTTTGTTTGCATTTATGAATATTAGGGATATCTACATTTGAACCATGTATGGATTCACTGTCATTCTTGCTTGTACAAGAAGCGAGTATCTTTCCTGTAGGAACCCACCTAAGACCAAGAATTTTGAAAATTCTACTTGTGGGTTTCCACCTAAGATAAGATCTAAGAGATTTTTTCTCATACACAGCGGAAGTCTTATTAAGAGAAAATCTATGTCCTGTGAAGATCTGCCTTATAGGTTTTGAGTATGACTTTTCTGTTCTACGGGTTTGTTACTGTTTCTAGTCTTGTTGGATTGAATCTTAGTACGAGAATTCACTTCTCTTAGGATTTTTGTTATACAAGCATCATGATTTGCATTAAAGACACACTTATGACGTGTAGAACAAACAAAGTGTTTGGAATGTGAGAAAGAATTAGAATTCTTAGAGTGATCTGCTATGGGCACAGTTGTTATCGTTACGCAAGTACTCTTAGATATAGGAAAACTCCTAGATATTTGATTGTTGCTCCTAGATTTTGGTTTGCTACCTTTAGTAGTGTTTTGTGGACTAGCAGTATGCATCACACTAGATTTTGAATTCCTGTTTCTTTCTTGTGTCTTTTTCTTAGCTTCTTCTAGATAGTGATTATGAACCATGTCATTTCAACTAAATCTTGGCATGTTCTTAGAACTATTCCTAGATTCGCTAGATGCAATCACTTGATCAGGTTTTACAAAAGCGGATTCTCTTCTCTTAGGCAAATAATGTTGAGTGACTGGTTTTGACAAATCATTTTTCACATCAACTTGGGAGGCAAACCTTGGTTTTGAAATTTGATGTCGTTCAGATTTAAACGCATTCGATTGTCTAACAACTGATTGGTTTCTGAGTGATTGTAAAACTGGTTTCCCCACGATTGATGTTTTCGCATACTTAGTATCTATACTATTTCCTTTTAACTTTCGTAATTCATTTTTTAAAGCAGCAATTGCAAACACCTTTTCTTGAATCTGGGCTTTTAAATCAGCATTATTAGCAAGCAAATAAGTTGTCTGTTCTATAGTCTTAGATCCCATTATTTTAATAGAATCATACACATCTTTGTAATGCTTTTTTACAGTCTCATTTTCCTTATTTAATTGCTCATTCTCTGTAAGTAATTTAGTCACACTATGTTCTAATTCAATGTTTATTGTTTCATAAGCATCTATTTCCTTTTTAATCTTGGCTTTATTACTTGTTTCATTCAAAATGAGACCATGTTGCCCTGATTTTAAAGCTTGATTTAGATATTTAAGTTCAAGAGCAATACAATGTACTTCTATTCTTGAAAAATCTTTTTGAAATTGGGCAACGGTATTTTTGAGAAAAATATTTTCAGACTCAATAGATTGGTTTGAAAATTCAGTTGTCTTGTTATCAGGTGATGAATTAAGCAAAGGACTTTTAACTTAACATTTTTCAGTATACTGGTCAACCCTACCTTCATTAATAATTTCAGGTTTCTCAGTATGTTGTTGTCCTGTAGCAAAGATATTACATTCAACAGTTAATTGTACCTCAGCCATTGGCTCTTCGTCATATATGGGTCTGATATCTGCATCATCAGCATTTGTATCATCCTTTGACCTACTGTTGTCATCTTGCACTTCTGATTCTGTTCCACTGCTTTCTGTGACAACTAAATCAGCATCTACTGCTTTACCTGTATCAATCTTACTCTCTTGTGTCTGCATCTGTCGTTTATTCACCCTTCTATCATATTGTCTTTGATGATGTGTTCTTTTAGCAACAGACTTCTTAACATTACCCATGTGTTGAAGTAATGTGTCTCTGAATTGTTTAACTTCGATTCTAGTGTATTCAGCAAAATACTTTTCTGTCATTTGACTATCATAATCCAAGGAAAACTGTGAATCGATAAGTTTTTGAAACTGTCTGTTTACCACCCAAAAGGCTGCCATAGATCCATCTTCTTGAAAATCGTCTTTGTCAAGTTGCTTTTGTAGTTGATCGACATTGAGGAACATTTTACTTGTGAAAGTATCATCATCTTGACCAAAGAGTGACATGAATGCCCGTTTGAATCCAAGTTTCGCAGCGAGTGCAATTTAAGTCTCTTTAGAAAGAACTGAGGTGTGAATGAAGAGATCGAAAATATGCCATGCATCTTTCTTTTGCTTTTGACATCTTGTATTTGATTGCATGTACATCTTTTGTTGCAGAATCCAAGCTGCTTTCCTTTACTGATTTGCTCGATGCGGCCTCTAAATTACTGTCTTCTTTCTCAGAACAAGTGTTTTGTATGATAACTAAATCAACTTTTAATGAATCAACATTCAATGCTTGAACTATATTTGAATAATCTCCTTGTGTCTGCATCAACTTCTTTTGTTTCAACAATTGCGGAGTCCGTTGTTGATGAAGAATTATCTCAAGCATGTATTTCCCAATGGAATCCATGTTACAGATCATTGCATCTTGGAAGGATTGAGCATTAAATATTATGTATTTCTGCATACGCTCTTTGAATTTTAAATTGAAAGCATTTTTAAACTTTGTTCTGAGTTTTGTCAAAGTAGTGTTGCAATCAGTCTGAGAAAGTATATCTTTAGTAAGATGTTGCTCGAGTAAATCTAAGTCTTGAAAGAATGTTCTCTTGAAGATAGGCATGGTACTAAAATCTTGTAAAGTTTCTATGAGAAACTTGAATTGTGACTTAATTTCTCTAAGACTGTTCATGCATCTACTTCTTGAAAGTTGTGTCTTCTCTTGAACTTTAGAAGTTAAACACGAAGAAACTGTGTCATTGTGAAGAACACTTGATGTTTGAGTTTGCAAATTGTTATTGGTATTTAACATTTTAATGTTGTGAATGGATATCAGATCTTAATTTTTATAAAGTGATTGAGTTGTGGTTTGTTATGGAATTTAAGTTCACGGGATTTTACAAGTCTTAATTAAACCGAGAAAAGAAATGAAACTTTCACGGGATTTTACTAAATCAAGAAGAAACCGTGAAAATTAGGTTTGTTTAAGTCTTTGAAAAATTCAGTGTATAAATTGCCCCCTTTAAGACTGCGTATAAATAGCGCCCTTTAAGACTGCGTATAAATCGTTGGATCGTATAAATCGCTGGATCGTACAAATCGCTGGATCGTACAAATCGCTGGATCGTACAAATCACTGGATCGTATAAATCGCCGGATTTCTATCACGTTTAAATCGCTATCTAGAAAAGTGTATAAGTCGCCGCCTAGAGAAGCGTATAAATTGCCAGATCAAAAAGCGTATAAATCGCCGTCTCTAAAAAGCGTATAAATCGCCGTCTTCAAGCGTATAAACCGTCGTCTTCAAATTTTCTGAAAAAACAACTTTTAAATCACTTAAAATACACACTTTTTGATGTTTTCTTCAATTTTCCTTGTACAACTTTCTATCCTAAGCCCAGTGGAAGCATAAAAACACAAACTTTGAGGTTTTTAACACAAAAAAATTTCGGATCAAGATTCTTAGAACATAAAAATTTTGTACCACAAAATACAAGAAAAGTGAAATCTTTTGAAGTTTTTCAAAGTTTTCCTTTTACACCAAGCTTATACTAAGATAGATAAGCAATAAAGTGCTGATCTTTATGGTTTTTGAAGACACAAAAGATGAAGACCTTTTGTGTATGTTCAAACCAAACAAACCAAAAAAATACACAAAAAAATCACCAAAAACCCCTTGGCTCTTGATACCACTTGTTATCCCAATTAACTAAGATCCAAACTAACTAATAAGCACTACCAATAAGCCATAAGACACGAAATACGCATAGAAAGAAAGAAGGAAAAGTAGAGAGAGAAACTAAGAGAGAAAGATTAGATTGGGAGGAAACACATACAAATGTAACCAACACCCTCTCCGTGTGTAAAGCGGGTCCTATTTATACCCTTATCCTACTAGATGGCGTATGGGCTTTCTACTTGGGCCGGGCTTGGCTTATCTTGGGCTTTGAGCCCAAAACATAAACAATATTAGCTTAAAGTCCAAGCCCGTTAATCCCGACTAGCCTATTACATAACAACACTAATTACGACTAAGACGACTGATAACATTCTTGTTCGACTTGTATAAAAATAAGGCTAACAGGCCGAATGATGAATTGTTTACTTCACTAACAGTTTTTGCATGAAACTCCTTTGTTAGTTGCTCGATTTGGGTTTCCAGATTTTTGAGAAAGGCGCTTTGATTCCAAGTGTTAATCTCCATATTCTCTTGGAGTTTCTTCACCCTCTCTTCCATCTCAACTCTTCTTCATGTTGACTCCTCTAGGTGCTTGCTCATAAGCTCCTCCAAGCTGGGCTTTTTTTCTCCACATGGCGGGCAATTGTAGTATCCAGGCGGGCCTATACGATATTTAGCTGCATTGTTGAAAGGGGAAGAACGTCCGAACTCGCCATACTTAACCTCTTTAACACTCTTAACCTCTTCATTTAGAGGACACTCCTTGTCGAGATGAGCTCCTCCGTAGGTTTGATATCCTACTTGAATGGCGTTAATGTTTTCCTTTAGCTTCTTCATATCTCGACCTAGGCTATTCAGTTTGCTTACAATAGCAGTGATTCCTTCAGAATTACCACTACTATCTATATTCCTTTTAGATGAACCGTGCCACTTTTGGGAGTGGTCAGCCATAATCTGGATGGCCGTCAATGCTTGAGCAGGTGTCATGCCAGGAATTAGGCCCTGTAAGTCAAGCAATTGACGGTTCATAGTGCCTAGACCATTGTAGAAGATGTTCACCTTCTGATGGCTATTGATGTCGTGAGTTGGGCATTTATAAAGCAGGTCATTATACCGTTCCCAGGCTTGGTATAATGTTTTGTCACCTTCCTGCTTAAAGTTACGGATTTCTTCAAGCTGCTTAGCAGTTTTGGATGGTGGACAATACCTTTGGATAAAGGCTTTCTTAAGGAGATCCCAGGAATTGACGGTTCCTGGAGAAAGTCTGTCCACCCACCTTTTAGCGGCTCCAGTGAGTGTAATGAGGAAAACGCGTAGCATGACAGCATCATGTCATACTCCTAGAATGTTGAACAAACTGACGATGTCTAAAACTCGCTCAACATGCTCATGAGCATCGTCATTCTTGTTTCTGGAAAAGGTATCCTCCCTTAATTCTCGCATGAATTGACTCTTGATTTTGAAATTTACATTGCCTCTTATTTCGGGTTTAACCACGCCCGGTGCCTAGTTTCCTCGAGTCAATGCTAGTTATTGTTCCATGGTGAGGTTATCGATCTCTCACTCAGCCATTATGTTTCCTGAAATGCTTGGCAAAAATTAATAAATAAATACAAGAAATCAAACTATAACTAATTTTAGCTCCCTGGCAACAGCGTCAAAAACTTGATGCGTAAATTATTTTAAATAATTATTTCCCAAGTTTTAAATTTATAAAACTCGTCTACCGATACATGCACTAACGGGCAGAGAACCCGGTAGTATGTAGTGCAATAGTTGGTAAATCCGATGTCGTCCCAAGATCTAAGTTTAACTAATTCTAATTTGATTATGTCACGTTTTGAGAATGGTTGTGAGTTTATTTGAGATATTTAACAGAAAGTAAATGCAGAAAATAAATTGATAAAAGTGATCAGGGAGAAAAGTGTGCTAGCCTAGCCATTTCATTACTACTACTATGATTATATTTTCCTGTACAATGTCTAATTACTTGTTTTATTAGTGGTTCTGATGTCGACAAACCTGAATTGGCATTTGAGGTCTGTCCTATACTTCCTGCGATCTCGAATCCCCTAAAGGTCACGAAGGTAGGGCAACCAAGTTGTAATGATCAATCCCAACTATCCTTAAGACCAGATCTATAACCTATATAAATTATTAACCCTCTCTAAAAGAGTTCATGTGCTTTTTAAGTGTTTAATGACACAAAGGCGGTAATCAAGTTAATTCCTACACTAGGGATAGGTGCAAATCTACCCTAGTACCCTATTAATCCCATGTACAACTAGTCCGCCTATTGATAGAACTAACAGGATCTAAGCCACCCTCAACACTACCAAAACCCATGGATCAATGACAGGCTATAACGACATCTAATAAAACCATAATTAAACAAGAAACATTCAACATAACAATAGTAAATACATAGCTAGGCCAGCACTAGAAGTGCTTAGCCGCTCATGGTAATAGTACAGTAAGAATTAATGAAGGAAATCTTAGATAGATAACTTATAATCCTTACAGTATATGTTTTGAACGATTAAATATAAAAATACAATTTAGTGATGACTCCCTTGGACTTCTGGTGGATTTCTTCATATTCTGGAAGCCTTGTTTGCTTTTTGGAATTGTGGTGGAAGGAGTGATGCTGAATGAGCCGAATGAGGGCTCTATTTATAAGTATCAAAAGTGTTACGGTGTAACGGGTATGTAAGTGTTGCACTGTAACCTTGCTTACGCGGGCTTCCATTCTGCAGGCTTAAATTGTGTTACGGCGTAACTCAAGCGTTGATGTTACGTCATAACAATGACTCGGATAAGTCATCCTCTTTGAAGATGCTGGTTACGGCGTAAGTATGATGGAGTGTTTACGCCGTAAATCTTGGTGCTGACACATTTCTTTGTTAATCTTGGTTACGGCGTAACTCCTGCGGGGTGGTTATGCCGTAACTAGCCTTGGGTTAACTTCTTTGCTTGATTTCCACGTTCAAACCCCGTGTCTCTTGCTCCAATGCTCTTATTTTTCTTGAAAACTAAATATAAGTGATTCAGTATTGTTTTCAGACATTTATAACATAATTACAAGCATTTTCATAGGGAATTTGATACTAAAAAGTATTAACTATTTGCTGTTATCATTTCTTTAATAAATTTCAATTCATACATGACAGCTTTCGCCTTGGTGATTGACACGGTGTATTTCCTTTTCGATTTTCCTGTCTTCAAATATTCAAGATCATTGTTGAAAAAGAAATCGACAGGAATGTTGATATAAATAATGCCTAAAAACGTTATTAATATTCTTCGATCTCTCTACGTTTTGATAATCACAAAATATAAAAATGATTAATGAAAAATTATTTGTAAACAAATAATTAGTAGTAAATTTTCATTTTGAAAATTTAATCACTTAAAGGTATGAATAAACATATGCTTACTGCATTTTATGATCAAATGAATTTTTATTCAACCTCACATTTTTTTATAAAAATGTCACAAACATTTTTATAACTTTTACAAATCATTTTTTGAATTAAAAGAAATGTTTTATTCAAAATAAATATTTTGAATTCAAATTTTATACCTAAAACGGCTAGAATTGTTCTAGATTACACCTCCCACAGAAAAGACAAAAAAAGGGAGCGTCTGGCCTGGGCGGCCCCCTTAATATAAGGGCGGTCCCCTTTTATATTTAAGGGGACCGACCCCTATTTAAGGGGACCGCCCAGACAGAAAACCAGCTCAGTTGGCCTATAAATACTAGACTATTCCCTACTGTTTTTCTCACCTTTTGCACACACTTTCTTTCTGTTCTAAATCAGTTTATACTTTCCTTTCTTCCATTTGATCATTTAATCATAAAGCTTTGTTTCCAAGTGATCCAAGCTTTGATCCTCAAGTGCAAGAGAATAATACTTCTTATCATCAAATCAAGAAGTGTTATAGTATAGTTGGTATAGTTGTGTAGTTGTGTTATATCTTGTAAATCATTTGTGTATATTGTGAAGGTGTGTATCGTAGTTATGTACAATAAGTAGATTGTTGTGATCATTATAAGTATAGTTAGATCGGGGTGATCTTAGTAAGTAGTGATAAATTGGTGTGATCGTAGTAGTGTCTTGGTGTAGTGAAGTTGTGAAGCGTAGTGAAGTTGTGAAGCGAAGTGAAGTAGTGAAGCGAAGAGAAGTCGTGAAGTGAAGCAAAGTTGTGAGTTGTTGTAAAGTGGTGTGATTAGCATACAAGAGTTGTGATAGATTGGTTCTAGCTAGGATTAGAACTCGACATTTCGCTTAGTGTCGGAAATTGGTGTAAGCAAAGTTGTGTACGGTTTTCTCCGCCTAAAGGGAGTTTGTTGACATAGTGAAGAGAACTCTCGAGTTTGGTGCTCGGGGAGTGGAGTAGGGCGAAGAGGTGCTTCGTTACCGAACCACTATAAATCCTTGTGTTGTGGTTTGATCTTTCTAACTCTTATCTCTTGTCTTTCATATTTACTTGTCATTTACTTACTTACTTGTATTGTTCATATTGTCCACATATTGAGATCACACAAAGTCGAATCTAAACTTTTATAAACAAGCATAAATTTAAAAAGCGGTAAACTATTCAACCCCCTTCTAGTTTTCCACAATTGGTATCAGAGCCACGTCAAACAAGATTTTTAAAATAAACTATATTTTAAAACTTGAATCGATCTATGGAATCAGAAAAATATTTAGAAGGGCAATCTATGCAAAGACCACCACTATTTGAAAGTGATGGATTTATTTATTAGAAAAATAGATTCAAAACTTATGTGAAATTAAAAGATCTAGATCTTTGGCATGTTATTACCTATGGTGATTTTCCTCCTATTCAAAATAATCCCGAAACTAAAAAGGATGAAATTATACCTTTTGATAAACAAAACGATGATCTTAAAAAGAAACTTGCTAAAAATAATGAAGCTAAAATGGTGATTTATAATGCTTTACCACGTAAAGAATATGAGAGAATTTTTATGTGTAAAACCGCAAAAGAAATTTGGGATACTTTATTAATCACTCACCAATGTAATAGTCAAGTCAAAGATAATAAAATAGATCTTCTTGTTCAACAATATGAACAATTTATGATTCTGAAAGAGGAATCGATAGATAATGCTTTTGCTAGATTTAACACTATTATTACTAGTCTAAAAGCACTTGATGAAGGTTTTTCTAGCAAGAATTATGTTAGGAAATTTCTTAGGGCACTTCATCCTAAATGGCGCGCAAAGGTCACGGCTATTGAAGAATCAAATGATTTAACATCTCTATCGCTTGATGAACTTATTGGAAACTTGAAAGTTTATGAAGTAATAATTAAGAATGATTCTGAAGTGGTCAATGGCAAAAGAGAACAAAATAGATCTCTTGCCTTGAAAACCAAAAAGGAATCAAGTGATGAAGATAGTTCGACTTCCGATAGTGAAGACGAAGAATACGTCATGGCCGTGAGAGAGTTCAAGAATTTTTTCAAAAGACGAGGAAGATTCGTAAGATAACCACATGATGAAACAAAGGTATCTCAAAGAAATAAAGACGACAAAAATGGCAAAGGCGAAAGAAAATGTTTTAAATGTAGGGATTCAAATCACCTCATCGGAGAGTGTCCAAAACTATCAAGAAGCTACAATTAAAGAGCCTTTGTTGGAGGATCATGGAGTGATAGCGACGAAGATGAAGAAGAAAAGACTAAAGACGAAAAATATCTTATGGCTAAAGCTTCTAATGAGGTACTTTCCGAAACCGAATTCTTTAGTGATGATCAATCATCGTTAGATGAAAAAGACTTAGATAATAAATATAATCGACTATGCAAAATAGGTTTAAAAGTCTAGGCTAAAAATAAATCACTAATACAAATTAAAAATAGATTAGAAAATGAAGTACTAGAACTAAAAAATAAACTATCTAAAATAAAAAAAGGTAAAGAGGTCAATGAAGAATGTAAAATATGTCAAGACCTTAGATTTGAAAATAAAAAACTTAAGGAAGAAATTTATAAGCTTAATCAATTTAATAATAGTAGTAAATCGCTACCCCCCCCCCCCCCGAAAAATGTTAAATCTTCAAAAACCTTCCGGTGATAAATCCGGCCTAGGATTTAATTTTACCAAAGGATCAACTAGTGAGTCTAAACAAGTGAATTTTGTTAAATCACGAGAGGTTGAGTCTAAAGAAAAAGTTGTAGAATTAAACTCAAGCCCAAGACCAAAATTTATGCTTATAAACAATACTAAAATACCCATTGCAAGCAACGACGAAGTAAAATGTTTTTATAAACCTTCTTTAAAACCCGGAGTTGGCTTTACTAAGCCTAAAACGAGATCTAAGACTCCTCCTCCAAAAAGAACTAATAACTCTCACCCTCGGTCTAAAACACCACAACCTAGGAGAGATCAAGTTAGACAAAATCACCATAATAATAATCATTCAATGTGGAATTATTCACAACAACCAAACTTCTCTCCATGGGGAATATGTCCACCTTATATGTATCTGAATCAAATGCAACATATGCAAAATATGTTCGGAACTAACAATTTTAGACCCATGAGACATTGGGGACCAAATGGTTGAGTCGTTACAACATTCAAGTGGAGTTGTTCATTAACATTTCTTGGAATCCGACGAGCGAATACATTCTTAAAATCTTATGACGGGTTTTCCAAAAGATTTATCCTTCAAAGCTTACTTACTTGAAGATGAAAACACATTGTAGGCAAAGGTATGTCTTCTTTCTAAACTTCTTTGAATTTAGATTATGTGTTAAATGTTAAATGACTATATATTATGCTACATGTGGTATATGCTAAACAAATATGTTATAGTTAGTAGAACATAATTTAATCTTATAGAAATAGTGTAGTCACTAGAAATTCCATTTGTTGCCTTTCTAGAATTAAGAGATTTTGTTCAATATGAACTCGTCTCTCACGTAGTTGAATTAGAATTCTCTACGTACATCTATAAAATGGAAATCTTTTATGTCCACTAGTAGCGAACTCACGTAGATGAAAAAAAGTGAGTTAGTGGGTAATTATTAACATAGAAGTAGGATTAGTTTTTTCATCTTACGCCGGAAAGGCATGACATTAAAATCACTATGGATGAAACAAACTCCTTTCGACTACGACGTCCGTATCGTCTACACGTCTACAATAAACTAAGTCTATCGAAATATTCTCATCAAACTTTAAGTCCATTATATTATTCTATCATTTATCATTTTTCAAATATTACAAAACGTGACAATTAATTATTTCATCCGAAGTAATTAATTTATTCAATTGATAAAAAGTTGATTGAAAACGTAACTAAATCCTCTCTCGGCTTGACAACTTGATTATTTCGTCCGAAGTAATCAAAGTATTTTTAATTAACGAATGGTAATTTAAATTCAATTATAATTTCGTCAATCATTTCTAAACCATCTCTTGATACAAAAATCTTGACAACTTAATTATTTCATTGGAAATTATTTAAGTTTACTTAACTTAACGAAAAGTTAATTAAAAGTGTCAAGCATTTTTCTCTCGTCTTTAACTTCATTAGTTTGACGAATAGAGTATATAAAATAATATTACTAGTACCTCCCGACGTATTTTGATAATTATATTTACAAAACTAGTCAAAATCGAAAAACAACTTTTTTTCTCAGATAGGCGCCCCCCTAAAATTAAGAGGACCGACCGTGTTAAAGTGGGCGCCCCCTTAATAAATAAAGGGATCGGCCTATTAAAATCACCAAACAGCCCTTTCCTTCTGCAAAACCGATTACCAAACACCCATTTAAAATTTCCTTCTTCTTCCTTGCCGCTGTGTGACGAAAATCAACACCCAAAACCTTCAAAATTCAAACCTTCAAACACTCATTCGACCAAAATTTGCAAGGGGCAAACACCAATAACAATATTAGCAACCTCCATTGTAAGATTTCCTGCACTTTTCTTTTTCAATTTCATCCAATTTTGCCCTCAATCAAAATTGGGTATTTTTCATAACTTTTTTATTTTTTTTATTTTTATGATTAAGTCTAGGAAATCCATAACTATAATTATTCCCGTAGTCATAGGATTTCAAAATTGTCAATAGGATGAAGTCACTAATTCGTTTGGATTTTGAAAATTTATATACATTCTTTTTCGAATTTTTTTTTTGGAAATTTTTAAAACAAAAATTCTATACATTGTTGATTCACGCTAAAAACACGTTAAAATGAATACACATTGTCTTTTGAAACATACATTCCTAAAGACATATTTTTCGAATCAATAGATAAAGTTTTATAAAAATAAAGGGGTGTTTGGTTCGTTTCTTAGGATCGATTTTTAGAGTCGAAATGACCATCACTATATTTTTGTCACTTGTATAAACACATAACTAACTTGTATAAGTCATCAAGATATATAATTCATATATATATATTGATACATTTTGTGAAATGTATAAAATAAAGGGGCGTTTGGTTTAACGTTTTAAAACATAGTGTTGAGTCAAAACAAACATTATTTTACTTCCAAGTCATACATGATGAACTAATATTTGTCAACAAAATATACAACTTAACGTATATCTTTCGACAATTTTAGTCAAGTCTTGTATTGATAAGGGAGTGTTTGGGTCATTTCCTAGATGTTGAAATATATAACTAATATATATTCTTCGACACCCTAGATTAAGTGAAAAATAAATTAAGGAACATATGGATTACTTCTTAGGTTTTTATTTTTAGAGTCGAAGTAATCCTTTTCGTTGTTATCTTGCTTAGGTGACAAACATGCCTCGAGCAACAATTGGTGATACCTCTCTTACTCGTTTTTATATTCCCAAAGTATCTCAAACACCTGGTATCTCTCCTTCTATCGTACGTTTCTACAAACCTATCGAAGATCAATGTATTCATGAGGGTAGAGTTGTTCATCAACTTTACTACACATCTGATCACATCGATCATTGTTTCTTTAACATTCATCTTAATTGTCTCTACGAAATCAATGAGCCAATTGTCCCTCGTTTCATTCTAGACTTTTATAGTCAAGTCACTCTTTAAAGAGATGACTTCGGCGTCATTCTTATCTCCTTCATGATTCAAAACGAATTCATCACTCTCTCTCTCTCCAACAATTCGGTCAAATCCTCATAATCCCATTCACTGGTCAAGCCGTATTCATAAACGAATGGGATCTTGGTGCTCTTGCATACTACCAAGACACTGAAGGACCATATCATACCGACCTTCCTACTCTTGAAGAATTCATCAATTTCTTCAATTTCAACGTATTGACTCTAACCGCAAAATTAAACACAAAAACGTCATTCTTTCTCCAAATTAAGTTTTGACCAAAGAGCTTAGACAAGACTTGAAAAGATGGAATGAACTTATTTATGAAAATATGTTCAGACTAGGAGGACACCGAGACCATCTCCCGGCTTGCCTTGCTCATATATTATATTGTATTCTAGCCGAGCAACAATATAATCTTGCCTATTTCTTTGTCAAAAGAATTGAAAGCGCATGAGCGACTCCTAAAGCCCATCTTCCTTATGGTATGTTCTTGACACGTCTCTTTTGACATATCATGGAACTTTACCCTCATCTTGACAATGGCATCTACGATGTCATTGAATAAGTCATGCGTCCACTTGCTTTGAGACAAACTCGTCGACCCCGAAGTGATCGTGGAAAAGCCCGTCACTCCGTCTCTTTAACCTCCGCCCATCATAACCGTGGATCTTCATCTCACCAAGGAGATGATGATGAGGATGGATGGTGCCGTATGTGCTATACCCCATCACCTACCAATTTACCTTAAAACTCTCTCGGACCTCTCGATTACCAACAATATGATGTTCCTACTTCTTCTGAACAAAATGATGATATTCTATACGAACGTCAAACCAACTTGCTCAATCAAACACCACAAATGCATAAGGAACTTAGAGGTGGATTCAAGTCATTTGGCAAGGCATTACGAGGAGTCTTCAGCAAGAAAAAAGAGTGAAGATGTTTGTGTGATAACTAGTTTGATAGAATAACTGGTTTAGGATCTTGTGTAAACTTATGATTATGTTTATGTTTAATTAATTATGTGATGACAACCCGACTTAGTCAGAAGAACTTGAACTTGGTTAAGCTTGCTTAGGACCTCTAATCTTTGAATGATTAGTATGCTTTTATAATTATGCATTCTTGTTCTATTTTATTTGTTGCAAACATAAAATGTTCATACTTGATTGCATTTCATAATTTACCTGGGAACTGCTGCAAATTGACCACCAAAAAACAACCTTTCTTACAATTTTTTGCAAAAAATAAAATTTTTGGTCGTCAGAAAAACACCAGATGGGCGGCCCCCTTAATTCATAAGGGCGGTCTCCTTAAAGATAAGGGGGCCGACCATTAATTAAGGGGACCGGCCATCTAGTTCATGGATTTTATTGTTTCTTTCTGATTTTTGACCCTCTTTTACCTAGCCTCAACTATCCTTACCCATAATGCTTGAACAGATTTTGGAAAATCCTAAACTAATTCAAACTCATTCCATTTCCAAACTATTTTCTTCCAATAAATTCCCTCCAAATGCATATCACCACTTCACCATCTTCTTCATCCTCTATCAACCCCCATAAACCACCATGGCATCCACTAGAGCTTCCATTTCCAAAGCTTCCAAAAGACAAAAAATCAACATCATTCCACCAAAACAATTATTTGTGGATTTAAATCAAGAAGGACACCTAAAACCCATCACTCAAGCATCTACTCATCAATCACATAGTGCTCTTAATGCACCCTCAAATAATACACCATTAACCAAAGGCACTTCCTCTTCCTCCATTGACTACACACCTAAATCACCAACCACATACACTTCACCATCAACAAATGGTTACTTGAACTCACCAACATCCCCTCCGCCAAGAGTTCCTCCACCTCCCCTAACTCAAGAAAATGCATAAATGGACATCACTCTTGCCCTTTTACCAATTACCCCACTTGATGTCTAATTTGATACCCTATGATTCGTTGATAGTATACACTTAAAATACACAAGTAAGAATCAATGATAAAAAGATTCCGGAAGAGATATTCCCGGGTCGTATGTCCCAACGAGGTGCTAATATGAAATTTTATCCTGGTTTTGAAGAAAGGAAAATGACTGATGGAGAATATCTGATATGAACACTGATATATTTAACAACTAAAGTTAATTTAATATAAAAATCTAATTAATCTTACGGGAACAATTTAGGAAATGGATCTTAAAACTACGGGTAAAATATTGTTATACGTAATCCTTAAAATTAAATTTATACTAAAATACGGGGAATAGATTTATGGTATCAGGAAAACTAAATATTAAAAATTAAGAAAATAATTCTAAATTAACTTAAAAATCAAAATTAAATTCTAATTAATTATTTGAAAAAAATAAAGAAAACTAGAGCCTAAAACGGAGGTCGTTTGAATGTGAAACGAATAGAAACGGTAAAACGCAATAGACAATACGGGTCTAAGGACTGAAAATTAATGAAAAATAAAGCCTTACACTAAATTTTATATTTTTCATAGACACTAAATGACAAAAGAAATTTTGTTAAAAAGTAAATATATTTTTTTATAATTTTTGGATTTTATTATAAATTTTTAAGATTAAATAACTAATTAAACTTAAACAAGAAAAAATAGAAAAAAAGACTGAAAATAAAAGTTATAAAATCTGAAAAAATAAAATAAAATAAAGATAAATTAACAATTCTTAAATATGAAAAAATGCCAATATTTTACTTGTTTTAATTAATAATTAAACTAATTAAAATTAAACCTAATTTATATTAATTAAATTAAATAAAACTAACTAAAGTTAACTATAGGGACTAACAGTGAAAGGACACAAGGACTAACGGGGAAACAACAAACTGACAAGGGGCATTAACTCTGCTAACTATAAAAGAGAAAATTACACAATTGGTCCCTGAGGTGGACCCCGATTACAAGGTAGGTCCAAACAGCTTATTATCAAAAAGCTATAAAAGCAAACTTGTAAAGGGGCTCAAGGGGAGTCTTTTTTGTAAAAGCACTTATGCTTTTTACTCACTAAATAAGCTAGAAACTTAAGCTTTTGATGGCTGCAGAAGCTCAATAAGCTTATTGGCTTATTTTCTTTCTTATGGGGATTTAAGCTAACAAAATAAGCTATAACTAATGGGAAACAGTTAATAGGGAGAGGGGAGTCCTAAAATTAAACTATGGCTTCCTAATAAGCCCTAAAATAAGCTGATCTATTATTAAGCTAATAATGACAGTTTATAAAAAACAGAAAAAGGCCTACTTTAAGCCTAATTTAAGCTAATCTAATAAGCAATCTAAATTAAATAAGCTGCTAAACCTACTAGATAAACCTATAAGCTATAAGGAAAAACACTAAGAACCTAGGGCTTAGTTATGCAATAAGCTAGAAAAGGGGGCTGAATTTGGAGTCTAGCACCAGGGGAGCTCAAACAGTGAGCTTAAAGGCTTATTCAGCTTAACTCAATAAGCTCTTATGAGCTTTTTAGCCAAAACAAAATCCAAACAGGTAAACATTGGTGGCAAATGAGCTTATTTTCAAAGTATGAGAGCTTAAGGCTTAATTAAAACTGCTGATAATGGGGCTTAAAAATGGGGGATTTCAAGAATCATGCATACATACACACTTGGCTATATTTGGTACATTACAATGACAGGACAAATGGCTTTTGAAAAGAGCTAGTTTATGACTAAATAGGCACACCAAGGGTGTGCTTAAGCTGTCTACACAGCTTAAGTGGTTTAGCACACTTTGTGGCTTATAAAACTTTGACAGAATATAAAAAGCACTTAAAAACTTATTTTCAAACTAAAAATGGTGATTAAAGTGGTCTAATAAACCCCACACACTCAGCCAAAGTTGGCTGAGTGGTTACAACCCATGATAACCCCCATATGACCCATTTTGGGGTCTAAACCAAACACCCCCTTATTTATATAAAAAAGGATTTTTAACTGATTTTTGGTAAAAGAGGGCAGAGATAATTGATTACAAGTGAATTTTAATAACTTTTAACACATATTTAAACAATTTAAACAGAATTAAACAGCTTAAATTATATTTCAAATTTCGACAATAGCAATTTCACAAACACTCTTAACTTTTATTAAAACTGAAAGTATTACAACAAAAACTTAAAAAATAAACTGAGTACAACAATTTTGAAGCAAACTTAATTAAATTTTTAAACTACAAAGGTAAAAACAGGGTTGGTTGCTTCGGGGTGTCTTCTCTTCTTTTATAGAGGTCCAAAATGCATTCTTGCACTTGGGATGAGCTTGTTGTGAGAGTACAAAGTCTATAAAGCAATCCTAGCCCTCCATTTCTTTTCTATACCATCTCACCATTGAAGGGGGTGCGGGTTTTTGTGTATGTTGAACTGGAAAGGGTTATAGGGGTATTGGGTTGTGGGAAATGGTGAGGGGTGAGCTGTGAGTGTACTAGGGAGGTGGTTTGGGAGTGAAACCGTGGGAAAGGGTGGTTTGGGTTTTGGCGCCAAGGGGGTAAGTACCGTTGTGGTTGCAGGGTTTAAAAGAGAAGAATGGGGAAGAGGCAAGAATGGCCCTCACACTTTCTTCTCTTTTTCACTTCCTTTTAGCCCCAAAACAGTTATAAATAAGTTTGGAAAGTGACATGTATGGTCCCTGCGTTTTTATAACTAAAAGAATAAAAGGAGGTTAGGGCAAATTGCAAAAATGGTCCCTCTAGTTTATAACAGCAGAAATAAAGAAGGTTTATGGGAATTGCAAATTTGGTCCCTCTAGTTTTTTATATAAGGGAAAGTTTGAGAAATTTGCAAAACAGCCCTTGGCTTTTAAAATTGTAAAAGAAATGCCAATTGGCAGTTTCAGTCCCTCTCTTTATTTCACCATTTTTCTTTTATAAAACACTTTAAAAAATGACAGTTCTAGTCCCTAAGGTTTATAAAAATTGTTTCTGGGCCAGTAATGGGCTTGGGTTTGTGTATTGGGCCCAATTGGGTTTATTTGGGCCCAATAAGGTTTGTGGGCTTGTATTGGGCCCAATTGAGTGTGTCTGGGCCCAATAAGGTACAGGTTTGGTTATTGGGCTTTTTTTCGCCCAAGGCCCAATAAGGTTCAGGCTTATGTTATTGGGCTTTTTAAGG